>BMAW01033622.1:37415-62964 GCA_019974015.1 Nephila pilipes | reverse complement strand
AAAAACAGCTGCTAATAACTGACTTTGTAACAACGAAAAAACTCCAACAGATACCGCTAACAATGAACAAAATTCTTCATTTGAATCAAAGCCGACAATTGGGCTCGACATATATGACACATCTACTATTGATAACAATTTTGATCCAGTTCGTAATAAACGTTTACGCTAAGCATCAAGTAGCTATGAATAATTGTTAGTTAGTAGTTTTGTTCCTAATTTCAGTTTGAATTTTTATATGTTGTAAGTACCTATAGATTGAACTTTCACTGCATATTAATTAAAAAAAATTTGTAAAAATAATGATAATGCTTTATAAATATGTAAATGAAATGCTTTATAAATATGTAAATGATATGCTTTATAAATATGTAAATGAAATGCTTTATAAATATGTAAATGAATGTATCATGAGGGTATTGCCAACAAGGAAGCAAATGAGGTTTGCTCCTTGTTGTTGCATTATATGAAAAATAATATTGGATCATAAAGTAAACATTTATATCTGTTTTCCTATGATTGTCCCCGGCAAATGAAAGCAATACGTCATTGAGATTTATGTTGGCTTCGTCGGACTTCAAATGGTTCGAAAAAATGTATCAGTATTTTCCCCCTCATGGTGCTTCATTCTCACCAACTGACCCCGATTTGGGATTCATCAAAAAACTGTTAGAAAATATGGTCGTATTTACGTTCCAAAAGAATGCATTGGTTTGTTTTCAAACTCTAAATTCAATATTGACTTCTAAGAATTGAAAACTGAAGATGTTCTGAAATTTAAGATATAGAGGCCAACTTTATAAGAAACATGTTTTTGAACATAATCCTTCGGAAAAAGTTATCGAAAAAAGCAAAAAAAGAGCTATCTTCGTCGACATACAGGAATTTTGATTATGATTCTGATAAAAAGGGTGCCATCATAGCCCAAGAATTAATAAATGGAATCGTTAAAGACGCGTTTTTTGTTGATGAGAAATTGTTTTCAATATTTGTGTCCCTTTCATCAACTGAAGGCTGTGTATCAAAAGTGTCGATTAACAGTAAAAATTAGACGATTTAATAAGAGTTAGGAATAGCATTCTGAAAGAGCCTATGACATTTTATCGAAACGAGTTTGCTTTGCCAATTGCAGAAGCTTACGACAATCTTGAAAAGAATGATAGAAAATATGATTGTATACCTATATGATAAAAAAAAAACATGAAAAATATTGATATGTTTAAGTCACAACTTCATTCATTTTGATTAAAATTATGATTAATGTGACTGTTTTGTGAAATTTAAATACATCAACTCTAGTTTTAGTTAAAACTACTTTAGTCAAAAGCAGTTTTTTTTACGCTTACTTTTTTAAAAAAAATTTTGGTTCATAAACAACAAAAATTATAAGCTGTTTATTATCTTTAAAGTCTAATTATTACATTCAGACCAAAAAGGTCCCCGGCAATTCGCGTAATTGTATATTGCGCAAATTTTATTGATTTCCAAAAAGTTGCGATTCTATGACTTATGTGGTTTTTGAAACGACCGATGACTTTTTATTTTAAATAAAATTTTATTATAAATGGATCTTTCTCATTATTCGAATATTTTTATAGAAAGAAAAGGGTTATAAATTCAAACTCGTTCACTCAAAAATTCTTACATTTTCTCAAAGTCTTAAAAGTGGTCGAACATATTTGCATTTTTTAAAAAAAATGATTATTTTTTTACTTATTTCATTAAAAAATTATTATTTTTACTTATTTTGCAATTTAAGATATTCAAATTGGTTTATTGATTTAAAATTTTATTATTGCTCTAAATAATTTTTAAATTAATGAATTGCAAAATATTTAAAACGAATTATTTTATATCCTAACTTAATTGCTAATGAAAGTATGTAAATTAATTTGAACATCTCTTTCATAAAAAGAACATTTTGATGATATTTTATCAAAAAGTTTCAACAAAATTTTCATTTCATTATGTTCTTTTCGTTGATCTATGTAATATTCAAATTTAATTATTTAAAAGAATTTATAATATACGTAATTAAAACCAGTAAACACTTTCATTTCAATCGAAGTAGGCAAATAATAATTCTCGAAAATCACAGAAAAAGAAGAAATATGCAAAAGGTATCAATGAAAGTATTTTAGTATTCATATCAAATTTTCATTCCAAGCAATTTCTTAAGAACTCTATAACCATATTTCGTATTTTTAAAGAATTACTTTTAGTGCAGAAGATAAAATTGTAGTTTCAATAATGGTTGAGAGATGGCGCCATGTAGATAGAGGAAATTTAAATCTTCACTTTCCCAATAAAAATAACAGTTACATGATTTATCCCAACGTATTTATGGCTATTAGATAATTAATTGCATGCATTTTTTTTATGAATACTTGAAATGTAATTAAACATATCCTGTTGAAATTCTGGACATATAATTTTAAGGGAAAATAGTAGATCGTGCGATTTTTTTTTTCTCTTATAATGAATGCAAGGTTCAATTGAAAGCACGAATTTGAAAGCAACTTTTTAACTTGATTCCTAATTTTGCAAATGCTTAATAATTATCTTAAATACAAATTTCAAACTTTGTTTGTCCGTTACACCAAACCAATCCGGTGATCGCAAAATTTTTTGGTTGCTTCGATGATGCGTGAAAAAAGCCGTAAACATAATCTCGTCAACAAAGAAATTCAAATTGATATTTAGTGATATTTTTAGAGCCATTCTCTCCCTCCTTTTTTTTTCACCATTTTTACTTGTTTTTCGACAAAAGCGACAATTTTCCTTCTATACATTTTCTGCTCGAAAATGTTCATTTTAATGAGTTTCTTAATGATATTAGATTTTTTGAAATCGGTAAAAATGACGGATCATATTAGCTTTTCAGACGAAATCTATTTTTCCAAATTAATAAAAGGAAACAATGCGGATGAGGAAATTTAAAATTTAATATTATAGTGGGTGTAAATTTGTTTTCATTGCGCAGAATTTTGGAGCATCTTACGTTGTACGACGTCAAGGTCTTTTGTTGCTTTTGACAATACACACGAAATTTTTAAATAGTGTTGTATTTGTTCATTTTTTCGTTCTTGTTTGTACAATTACGATTCATCTTCGAATAAATCATTTAATACTGCTATCTAATGATATCCGGCGAGTGCATTAACTCTCTGCTTATTACAGAAAAATATTTTCAGCAAAACGCTTCACATTTTTATAACAGTATGTGTAATATTGATTATCCTATTTAAAATTTCTTTCACTTATTCCTGAAGTCCCAAAACATACTCACATAAATCTCATTTTGTTCGTTCTTTCGTTCCTATGAAACGGGACATTTTTTGGTGCGAAGGCTTAAAAAATCCCGCTTTCGTTTACACACCTGGGCTCAATTCGCAACTTCATAATTCGTTTCCTGTCATAAATTTTTTCGGTAATTTGGAATATATTACGAATTTTTCATTTTTTAATTATTTTCCTGACATTAGTACTTTTACTTTTAGTTATTATTTTTAATGTATTTTTTTTAAATCTCTTAGTGGTATTTTTGCGTACTTAGCAACCAAACTCTCGAACGATAGATCGCAAGATAGAGATTTTTGCATGATCTAAGTTTGTTTCTTTAAAAAAAAAAAACTCAGTTTATTTATATTTGGTAAATTTATCTAATTTTGACGAATATTTGAGAATAGTGTTAAAAAGAGTCGATTTTGGATTACAAAAAGTTTTCTTAATTCAATTTTTTTTTAATCATTCTCTCTAAAAATTTAATTATCTAAAAAAACTTGGTATTTATATCGTTTACGTAACGCCATATTTGAAAGCTCAAAGATTGGAAATATTATTTAGTTTTCATTTTATACAAAACTTTAATACTCCACATTTAAAATTTTTGTAATTGAGGTACCTTGTCTCTCACTTTCTGGGTTCTTTTGATTAATTTATTACAATTTCTATTTTAGAGTGATTTAATTTTCACCCAACAAGATGCAATAGGGGAGGGTGGTACCATGAAATATGTTTAACTCCACAATTCAGTCAATGAATTAATTATAAATAATAGTACAGAAATAAGTATTAAAACAAACTTTTAAAATATTAAATGGCATAAAGTAGCTTAGTAAGATATAAATTTACGACAAAAATTTAAATAGTTTGTAAAATTTAATTGTTAAAAATGATGGTAAGAAAAGAAAAAGAAAACCACGAAGAAAGTACGAACCAGAGGTTGAATACACATTGAAAAACAAAAGGAAAAACCATAAAGAAAATGAAATTCAACAATTTTAAGTTCTGTGTCTGAATGAAGACAAATATGATTAGTTAAATGCGTTTAACACTTCCAGCTTCCTCAAACTTAAAAATGTTATTATACGACATGATATAAGCGGAACATTTCAGAGATACAAAAAAGAAATGAAGAATTTTTAAGTAAAATGCGTACGTAGACACGTAGATACGCATATGATATATCTCTAGAAAAAAGAAAAATATCAAGATAAATTACTAACCTAGAGATTAAAAAAGAAGAAAAAAACTAAATGCGATACATATAGAAGATAACAGAAATATAACCAGAGTATCCAGAGAAATTTCGACTATTATTGAAAAGAGAAATGAAGAGCAGTGCCACTTATCAGAGAGAGAGAAAGTACAAACAGAATGCAAGAACAAAAGTAAAATTAAAATAAAACAATTAAAAATATGTTAAAACATGCTAATCTTTCATAAGCCAGATTCAGAATTTTTAAATTTTATGTTTCATTTTATATTATGATTTATTTCTCTTATTCGCTTTCGTTGTTTTGCATGCCTATGTTAGTACTTCTTTTATATTTTGAAGTCAATCCTCTTGCTTTTTTTTCATGTATTCCTTCATGTATTTTTTGTCTCATTTATTTGTTTTGTGGGATAATTTACTTTCCCCAAACTATTCCAATTATAAAAATAATCCATTTATATATATATATATACATACAAATACACACGTTATATATATATATATATATATATATAACGTGTGTATTTGTATGTGTGAAAAAATATTGAAAATAAATCGTTCTTCTTTAGTATCCTTCTGACCATAACATCATTTTCCCTTTCTATATATTTGTGATAAATGAAATAAAGGAATAGTTCCTATCATTTTCATTAAAAATAATCTGCTTTATTTTCTTATTTTTAACAAATATGTGAAACAAAAAAATATTTGGATTATCAATTTGATAAATAAAGAAGAAAAATATTTCGACTGTATGATGCTTTGAAATTAATTTATTTTTTGTAAGAATCTGAAATACGCATTGTAAACGTACGTCTCTTTTTTGTCTATTTAATACCAACTGTAAGGAAAGAAAAATAAGTGATTACAAAAAACTACGCGTAAATGTATAACTCTTTTATAGAATGATCAATCTTTCCAAGATAAAAATGTAACATGATGCTTCTACTAATTTTAATTGATATTATTTATATTATCCAATCAATCAAAATTTTGTCTAGGCGATAATTATGCGAAACACTGTGATTTCAAGAATTGAGCTTTCTTACCCCTTAAATATTGTCTGTGTTTCATTAACTTTTGAATGTTTTTGAGAATCTTAAAAGAATGTTACTTACAATATATTATATATATTACGAAGAATACAATCTAGATACAAATATTTAATAAAAAGTTTTTTTAAAAAAATTAAATTTCTAAAGTTTATTGCTACTGCTTATTTTGTTGAAAAATATTTTATGTCTAAAGATAAAACATTTTTCAACATATAACATTTAATACCTTTTTCGCGATTTAAATAGTTTTTAATTGAAAGAATTGAGATTTTGGAGATGGAATGTTCTTAGTTTGTTCTAAACTACCTAAACACTCTTAATAAAGTGTATTAAATAATTTTTTCCTTCGATAAATCTGATTAATTTCTCTTCTGAACTTAGTGGAAAAGTTAGTGATAATAAAATTTTTAAAATGTGTTAAATTTAATGTTCTTTATTGAATGAAGCAAACGCTAGTTTCTAATATCTTTTTCAACATTTCATGAATGGTATTCACATACATGTTATATGTATAGCTAAAGTTGAAATTCTCAAAAAGCTCCTCTAATTAGATAAAACGAATTATTTCAGCATTTTTAATCCCTCCCCCTCTTTATTTTAACACTAAGACTAGCTAATTAATTTATTAAGCTAGCTAAGAAAGTACTCACTGCTGATTGTACAATTAATACAATTGTACTAAAAAATGCGGAGCACTTTTCAAAAATTTGGGAAATGATTCATTTAGCTTAAAGTAACTTACGCCCACTTTCTTTGGCAACCAGAATTTTTATGAAATTTTATTCTTTTCATCTAGAGAACAGCTATTCATACAAAAAATAATAATTTTAGAAGCAGCTGCTTATTCATTGAATATGCGTCTCGGACTTCTAAAAAGCTCTTGAGATATGTGGTGTACACAGAGGATGTTTTATGCATGCTTCGTATATGTTAGAGAAGATATGTTGAACTTCTTGTCAAATAGCAAAAAAAAAAAAAAAAAAAAAAAAAAATTATTTATGATCCTGTAAGATCATATCTCGGAGAAATTCTTGCCTTTTTTAGTAAAATGTCTGATATAACTAGATGCTGTAAATAATGGTTTCAAGCCAGGACTTATATGTGAAACTATTGTGAAACTGCTTACTGAAAAATTCATAAACTTCAGTCTGTGTGACAGACAAGCACCTAAATATGATGTATGAACAGAATTTGCGTAAAAAAGATCTTACACTGTAATAATAATTAAATACATTCCAAATCTCAGTTGAACAATATAACCAGAAAATGAAACAATATAAACAGATTTTTAATTATATTTCCTTCAGAATACTCGCACTACCACACACACACACACATATATATATATATATATATGTGTGTGTGTGTGTGTGTCTGTGTGTGTATTGATAACTTTAAATAATTCGAGATAAAAACCAGCGTTTTTAAAAACAACATTTTATATGGTGGCAAAGTTTATTAAAAATTTTTTTGAAATACTTAGTTAAAACTGGTCTCAAATATCTAAATATTGCATTGTTAGACATGTAAGAACGGTTCCCAAAGTTTCAGAGCTCTAGCTTGATGGGAAATCGGTTAAATTAACGATATAAAATTTGATGACACACTGATACTCACACAGACAGACACACACCGAGTGAAATACATAAAAACGTTAAAACTCACTGAAATTAATTAATTCATCCAATAATTTAAATGGTTTTTAACCAAATGGTTACAATTTAACCAAACCACCCTTAGCGACAATAATTATTTGGCAGTATTTTGCCAAATGTGGCTACCCTTATCCGTTTTACGGACTTAACGTTCAGCCAAAATAAATAAATAAATAAATAAATCGCCAAGTTTGGTGCCAATATTTGAAATCGCACCAAGTAGTTGGGCCGAACTGCATTATTAAAGAAAATATTAGTGAAAACGTGTCACAAATGTCTAAATATTGCATTGTTAGGAGAGTAAGAACGATTCCTAAAGTTTCAGAGCTCTAGTTTGATGGGAAGTTGGTTAAATTAACGATCGAAAATTTGATGACACACACCAAGTGAAATATATGAAAACGTTTTAATTACGTGTAATGATGACATTAGAATTCTAAGGCTGTTATAATCACAAAAACAATTCTAACTAGGAAGAGAGAGAGAAATAATTTTACCTTGTTTCTGTATTTATTTCGAAAAATGTCTTTGGATAACGAGTTGTTCACGTGTTTCTGGATGAAGGAAATCTAAGGAATTTTGCTAGAGACACACCGTCTAGTAGGGACTATTTACTACAGATGTATGATCATGGAAAAGTCGATTCAGCAGATTTTAAGACCGCATGATTGCATATATTTAAAGATAATTTGGAATTGTTTCAGAAAATAAGGAGAAACTCTTTACTAAGAGTTAGAGAATGAAAAAAAAAATAGGAAATTAAATTATATTTTCAATGAAGTTACCACCCACACCCGCCCACCCACCCACACCCACATATATATATATATGAATTATTCATCCTAATAGACTTTAAGCTTCATTTCAGAAGAAAATTAAATGATTCTAAAAAATATCAATATTTAACTTTAAATTATGTTTTAATAGCAAATGCTTAAGATAGAAACTGATTTTAAATATTTTGACACTTTCTATTTTAAAAAGTTTCCTTAATTCTTATCTTTATTGAGTCTGATTTTAATACTTTTGAAAATTCAACCCGGGTGACAATTTTTATCTTAATAATTTTAATGCAGACTGAAAAATATAAAAAAAGTTCTTACAAGAATTGGAGAAAATTTTTTTTTCTAAATTTCAAAATATTCCATTTAAAATTAACATATTTCATGCCGTATTACAAAAATCTGTATGATTTTGAAAAACTTATTATAACCCGGGAGCGAATTGAAACTGAAAGGAAAAATAATATTCAATTTCAAAAAAGTTATTACCTGACTTATGTGTCTAAATTAATCATTCTAAATTACTTATTTTAGCTGAAAATTTTAATAAATTAAAATATATATATATATATTTTAAAAAGAAGTGATGGAAGAAATTGAGACTTATAGGAATTAGAAATTTGCTCTTTAATAATCGTATAACGGTTGCATAGCTAAATTAATCCATAAATATGTACATTTCTTTCAGACAAAGTTATATTTTTAAATATTCATGCATGCACATATATTTGTCTCATTCAAGTCCCAATTATACTATTATTTGTGTTGCCTGTCAAGAAAATATCTATGTTGGTATGGTCTCACTAAGGTTGGTGTCTTTGAAAGGAATTCAAAAGGACTGTAATAAATTTCGAAGAATATATTGCAATTGCTAGAATGAATTTAAAAATCTTATGTGTTAAATGAATCATGGAAATTTTAAATATCTATTTGTTCCACGGATTCAAAAGAAAGCATCAAAAGTAAAATGGAAACAAAACTTTTTTTTTATCAAAACTGTAATAATTATTAGATGGTTGTTGATTTGAATTTCTTTAATTTGATTTATGTCGAAATTTTGTGAGGGTTTTTCTTTCAAATTTTTGTTTTTAAGTGAAAATTTGAAAATACAGCGTTAATTTTTATTTTGTGTAAAACAGTTTTTAAATCTTTTTATGTACATATTTTTTGTTTTTTTAGATTTCTAAAAATAACAATTAAAAAAAAATACTTCTTACTACAAATACACAGTTTTAAAAATGTGAAATTAAATTAAAAATGTTAGTTTCATAACTGCGTCAGTTATTTTATTCTAGCTGGAATACTTGTTGCTATTGAAACATAGAAACCTTTCTTCCCATCAAAATACGAATAATAATATAATCATCTAAAACCATAAAAATTTCTTGACGAGTTAGCAAACAAAACGTGGATTACACAGCGACAAAGAAGTTGCTTGCCTATAGGATTCTAACATTTATCAATACGAAAGAAAATCCTAAATTATTTGCACACAGCTAGAAAAAATCGAAAAACTGAATATATAAAGAAAATTAGATAAGCTATTCCTTATATATATATATATATATATATATATATATATTTATATCTGTGTGTGTATGTGTAATGATTTCAAGTAAAATTTCCTCTTAAATTCACTCTCTCTACAGACTTCAAATCTTTCCCCCATATTCGAAGCCTAATTAATTCAATTTTTCAACCCCCAGTTACTTTAAAATCACAAGCTTAGCATTTTTCGAACTCGGTTCGCATTTTCCCTAGGAACTTTAGAAGCATGTATTTCCCTATTTCTCCCTAAAACCAAGCAAAATTATACCTAAGTTCTTCACACTGTCCATATTTAGTGCTCATACTACATAAATATATTCCCTACTTTGAAATCCCTGAGTGACTGAACTGGGGGATAATATTTGTCAATCCATTCTTAATACCAGAGCGGCCAAGATATGCGAACCGCCGCCCTCCCAACGTTTTTATTACGTTGTTCTCAACGGCTTAAAATAATTATTTTTGGATAATAAACGAGTTTGTTCTAATGTTGCATTACACAACTTGTAGCTGACACACACACTCGTATATATACGAGTATACAGGTTGCCTATAAAAAAAAAACTCAACATATGAACCCTTAACAACCTGTCCGCTCAACCAATTGAAATAAAGTTTCAGATATTGTTGTCTGAAGATGTGCAATCGAGGTTGTGATGAATTAAAAAAAACAGAACCCATATAATTACCGTGAAAACGTATCGTAGTTTTTCGAAAAGCAACACCCACTGCTTTCCTGTGCAAATTGGAGAGCGCTTTGAAATATAATAAATAGCTTCGGAAAGATACACATGTGAAGAAAATTGCCGATATAAAACATTTTTAAAATGCATTGTATAGAACCAAAGGTAATACAAGAGGAGAGAGGATTTTTTTTATTAGAATTACAAGTTTGCAACTTATATATCTTCACAGACGATAACGCATTCCATGTGGTAGATTGTTGATAACATTGACGAACTTAACATCGCAGGAGGAAACTGTATAACGTCTTAGATTTTAGATACCACCTGAACTAGAGAGCCATCGGATTATGTTCGGTAGGTTATGTTTGACACGAAACTGCAATGTTACATTAAATGACTCTATGACAAAGTCTTGTCACAGAGTACTTGCAGAACACATGCGGTGACTTGTGGAGGAACAACATTTTGCGCGTATACTATATCATTAACACTAGTCTCCTTCAAGAGGGATACAATCATTCCAGCGATTCTCTAACATTTCCATATCTTTTTTGCAGAATAACCTCAAAATAGGCATTTGTTTCGGCTTTCACCTCCTCATTCGAGTCAACTTTCTTTCTGGCTAACACTGTTTTAAGTCTGCGAACAGGTAATAATCATTGGAGGCCAAATCTGGAGAATGGTGTGGGTGCAGAGGCAATTCGAAGTGTAATTCATACAATTTTGCCATCGTAGAGAAAGACTTGTGGCACGGTGCATTGTTTCGGTGAAAGATAAATTCGGTTTGCATTTGGGGCCTTTTCTTCGAAATTTCCTCTTTCAAACAATTCAGATGGGCATGTAACGATCGCTATCGACTGTTTTTCTTATTTCAAGGTAATCAGTAAGCAAAATACCGTACGCATCTTAAACTACGAATGCCATAACTTTGTTAGCATTCCGTTTCGCTTTTGGACGCTATGGGCGAGGTTCACCGAGGTTCACCCACTCAACTGACTGCGGATTTGACTCTGGCGTGTAAAGGGGGATCCAAGCTTCTTCTTGCGTTACGTATCGACACAAAAAGTCTTTTTTTCTTTCGCCGAAACAGCTTCAAACAGCACTCGGAATAGCCCACTGACATTACTGTATAAATCATTTGATACCTGAAAAGCTATTTTTCTCAAAATGGAATGGTGTTTTAGGGGCTTTGTGACGGGGGACCATTCCTGTTTGCCTCTTTGCCACAGCTAAACTCAATGTTTTAACACTAAAAGCCAATAAGGTGATCAAAGAGATGTTAGAACAATAATCACGATATTTATTACTTGGTTGCTAATATAACGACAATTATAAATGCTCTCCCGGACAAGGCCTTAACTCGATCTACCAGTAATAATATAACTGACTCTTACCACTTAGACTATCTTGATTTCAAGCATACATTAACCATCCGATAACTTGTAACAATTCTCAGCTCCGACTTCAACTCCGACTCTGGAACAATTGCTGAACACTGGAATCACTCAACCTCCACTTTTCAAAACACTCAACCGCTACTTCAACCTCTCTATTGCGACTCCCAGTCTGAGTTTATATATTTCCTAACTCACCTGCTTCACTTCATTTCTACCTGCTTTACATAATCACGTTTCGTTTTTGTTTGGGCAAAGGTTGTTTGGCAAAAGCAATCAATCTTAATTAAAAGTCCCCAAGGTTAGTGAAGAGAAAACCGTGAATAGCCCAACGTCACAGCTTTAAATTGAAAATTAAGAAGAATGTTATAGATAATATTTTATTTCTGGTTTAGATGCTTGTTTTATTAATACAATACTTCATTTTCTTTATAAAAATAAAGTAAAATGAATGTATAAATATTTTTGTCGAATCTTTAGGGAATTTCTATAAATATCAAACATGTGTTAGAAATTCATATCAAGATTACGGCAGCTTCAGTTCCGCCATTATGATGCCGAAATTAAAACTGTGTCCCTTAATTTATATCTTCCTATTTAAATGCGTGTTCTAAAATTTAAATCATTTTCTAGAATATTTTTCTTAAAAAAAGATGTAATTTATGAAGGAACTCAAACAAGTTGTATGTGTATGGAAATAGAATTAAATCCAATTGTTCCTCTAAGTCCATTCATCTCTTACTTCACGGTTTATTACTGCTAGCTATGTTTAACGAAGCAGAGAAAACGAATATATCCTGAAAGGCTATCGTAATTTACTTGGGGATCTTAATACAATGCATCTGATGGAACTAATGAATCATCCAAATGAAATACAAACATCAAGTACTTATCGCAAAACCTCATATTTAGAGAGATCAGTCAACCAGTAGTTTAAATTGAATGTGAATTTTAATTTCCTTTCATTCTCTCTTATTTCTTTACATTGATTTGGGGTTCAATATTTTCCATCAAACCTTAATGGTTTCTGATGGCACTTGGTAAAAGTAAAGTAAACCATCATTCTAATTTATATTCAATTTTATATGTTCCTACTGTTGTCTAAAATTTGGTATTATTATTTCATATAATTAATATAAGTAATTAATTTTCAACTAATTTGTCGCAATAGGATCACATGTGTGCCACGAGATCCCTTAAATATTATAGAGAAAATAATTTTTAGAATATGTTAAAATCTCAAGATAAGGCGGATATAAAAATCAGACACAATTTAAATGAATATATCAGTCTATCGTTTTGTATAAGATAATTAATGTAAATTGTTATAGTACGTGAGGATTGTAGTATTCAACCAACCAACATACATAAAGCAACTGATATCTTTATTGAAAATATTGCGATCAGCTGTTATCTGTATCGAATTGAGAGTTTTTCTGTTATGAATACTATCAAAATCAAATTGTCTGGAGTGAATACTTAAGAATATGTAAGTTGAAAGAATTCGAAGATTCAAAAAGTAGCAAAATAAGGCATACTCCTCAATAATAAATTTTTTTGTTCATGTCCATAAACCTACATTATTATAAGTTTAACGCAACATAAAGAATACTATAAAGTACGTTCATTAAATCGAACAGCTTTTTTTTTCCTTTAAGGAAATCTAAGTACCCCCAGCACTCAGAAAATATAGAAGCTTCCTTACTTACAAAAGTGAGAATCAAGTAAACGAATATCTAAAATAAATAGGTAAATCTAAAAGATCAAATTTAGGAACTTACAAGATTTTCTAACTTACTAAGCAAACAAAGGAGATAATATTTGATATTTACATATATTTCATTTATAGGGTTCATTCATAGGGTATATGTATATCCTCTTATTTCAGTATTCATAACTGCTTACCTTTGTTTTAATACACATTTGACATGTTTACAAGTATTTCACATTGCTGAACCGGAAAGGCAAAAATGTCACACAAGTGGCAAGCAAAATATGCTCTGTTTATAGGGAAGATGCTATAACGGTAAGGACTATGCGGGAGTGATTTGCTAGATTTTAAGTTAGTGATATCGACTTTAAAGGTCAAGAACGTTCAAATAGGCCCTCCGCCACATTTGAAGATCAGAGAAAAACACTGATCGAGAATAGTCCATGCTAACAGGTCAACTGAAAAGTCCCCGTTCTACCATAGTAGAACACATTTTTTTGGCAAAATTAGTTTTTTTTATTCAATATAATTCCCTTCAAGGGTGATACACTGATTATAGCGACCCTCCAACTTTTCGATACTATTTTTGTAGTACGATTTGTCCTTTGCTTCAAAATAAGCCCCAGTTTCTTCGATCACCTCTTCATTCGACGAAAATTTCTTCCCAGCGAGCATCCTTTTGAGATCTGAGAACAGGAAATAGTCGCTGGGGGCCAGATCTGGAGAATACGGTGGATGAGGAAGCAATTCGAAGCCCAATTCATAGATTTTTGACATCGTTTTCACTGACTTGTGACACGGAGCATTGTCTTGGTGAAACAGCACTTTCTTTTTCTTCAAATGCGGCCGTTTTTCGGCGATTTCGTCCTTCAAACGGTCCAAAAACGCTATGTAATAGTCACTGTTGATGGTCCTTCCTTTTTCAAGGTAGTCAATGAAAATTATTCCATGCGCATCCCAAAATACAGACGCCATAAACTTGCCAGCCGACTGTTGCGTTTTTCCACGCTTTGGAGCGGGTTCATCGTGTGCAGTCCACTCGGATGACTGTCGATTGGACTTCGGAGTGAAATGATGGAGCCGTGTTTCATCCATTGTCACATATTGACGCAAAAACTAGGGTTTATTACGCTTGATCCTCTTCAAACACTGCTCCGAATCATCAACTCGTCGTTGTTTTTGGTCAAAAGTGAGCTCGCGCGGCACCCACTTTGCACAGAGCTTTCTCATACCAAAATATTCGTGAATGATATGATGTACACGTTCAGTTGATATCTTTAGAGTGTCTGCTATTTCATTCAATTTCAATTGACGGTCATTCAAAATCATTTTGTGGATTTTTTTAATGTTTTCGTCGGTAACAACCTCTTTTGGGCGTCCACCGGTCTTCGGTGCTCATTTCACCACGCCTAAACTTAGCATACCAATCCTTGATGGTTGATTTTCCTGGGGCAGTGTCCGGAAACTCGGCATCGAGCCAAGGTTTTACTTCAACTGTATTTTTTCCCTTCAAAAAACAATATTTTATCAACACGCGAAATTCCTTTTTATCCTTTTTTTTTCACAATAACAAAAGTTGCTTCGCTCAAAATGCTATAATTCACAAATTAATGATCTGACAGCTGACAAATTTATACAAGCATCTTTTGAGGCCTAGGGCTAACTAAAAAACATATGGATTGAATTCTAGTAGCGCCATCTATGTGTCAGGCCGGGGACTTTTCAATTGACCTGTTATCAGATGAAATGTTTAAAATATCAGAATACACACCATCTATGAGAATTTTGTGAAGCTTGGTTACATAAACCGTTTAGAGGTATGGGTTCCTCACGATTTAACTGTGATAAACCTCATGAATCTGATTTCTATTTGCGACTCTCTCTGTAAATTCCGAGAGGAGACATCGTGTTTGAAGCAAATATTGATGCAGGATGAAAAATGAATAACTTATAATTGTTGTGAGCAGTAAAGGTGCTTGGAAAGGGGAAGAAACCATCTTAAGCCATCCCAAAAATCAGTCTTATCCGAAGAAGGTCATGCTTTGTGTTTGATGGAATTGATGGTATATATTATATATATATATATATAAGCTTTTACCAAACAACGAGAAGATGAATTCAGAAAAGTATTGCATCCTAATAGACGAATTAAAGACAGAAAATGAATTATAAAAGAACTAGAAATAGTGAATGGGAATAGAGTCGTATTTCATCAAGATAATGCGCAGCGTCATATATCTTTGACAAATCGACAAAAGTTGTTAACGTTTCTTTAGGAGGCACAACCCATCCACTATAATCACTAAATCTCGCTCCCTTACATTTCTACCTAGTTCGATCATTAAAACTTCAACTTTTTCCAAACCTCAACAACAAACAATTATATGAAAATGATTCTCCGAAAAACCTGAAAGGTTTTGGAAGGACGAAATTTTCAAGTTCCCAGAATGATGGAGAAAGGTTGTGAAACAATCTGGCACCCTTATAATTTAATAAATGTATCAGGCAAGATTAATAGATTATATATATATATATATATATATATATATATATATATATATATATATATATATATATAAAATCTATTAATTAGATTATTCAAAAAAATTTCAGAAGCTGAAATAAACTTTCAATTTCCAAGTTTCCCAGAATATGATTGTTGACCAACAAGAAAGTGCAACAACTTATTTTTAACTGAACAATTCGCAGAAACTATGTAAATTTGTAACAATTATACTAGTTAAAAGTTTCAGTTTCCGATGAAGTAATTTTAATTTAAATTTAGGTGATATTTTTTTTAAATTCGTGACTTTTATTAGATATTTTTATTTATAAAAAGATAGAGTAGACTAAATTTAGATGTATACACTAATCAGGGAGAGGAGGTTTTATTGAGTCTTTAATTGTGATTTTTTAAATTTGTCTATTTCGGAAAAGTAGAAAACTGCCACTGATATATCAATAAAACCACTATAAAATGCTAAAGAAATTTTCGTATTTCACAAGGTATCATTTATAGATTTTAAGCAATACATGAAATAAATATTTTATACTTAAAAATAAATAACTCATAGATTATCTATTCCTTATTATTTACTAGCCGTTTCTTGGTGCCATAAAAAAAAAACTATTTTTCGGACTTTTCACTGTTTATTTCCAATGATAAATTTAATAAAAACAATCACAATTCCGTAGCTTATTTTCATTAAAATAAATTTGAATTACACAAGACAAATTCCGAGAAACATATATCTGCTACAGACCTAGGTAAAATAAATTTGAATTATGCAAGACAAATTCCGAGAAACATATCTGCTGCACACCTAGAGAGCTGATCGCTTAAGATACACCAAAAAGGGCTACTGGAAAGCTAGCGTCTATCTAACCCATGGTCTATCTGAAAAAAAAAAAAAATTAACTTATTTATATATCGGTACACCAAGTGGTTCAACGTACAAGAGGCAGCTAGATCCACCCACGAATACCACGGATTCTCAACAATACATCTAAGAAAATATAACAAAATTCCTTTTACTTCTTTGAAATATTTCATGTTTTATTTCATTAGCGATTAACATTTATTTTACGAAAGGTAACAACAGCCAAGTACATATATTTTTAAAAATTATGAGGGAATTAACATCCAAATGTGGGAATTCTATTAATATTATTAATGTTTTATTTTCAATGTAATTAATAGTAATGATAGGAATGTAATTATAGTAAGCCTAAATTTCAGAGGTAAAAAAATTGTTTCAGGTGTATTTAAGAATAATTTTATTATTTTGTGAGTGTGTCAAAGAGAAGAGAGATTGATATTTCAAATAATATTTAAATATAAACTTTTATGTGAAAAACGAAAGACATTTTGCTCGCGTTAATCGATTCATAATAATTTCTGTCATAAAATAACGTTTAACCTGATTTTATAAGTAAAATGCAGAATTAAAAAAAAGCATTATTAAAGCACTGAACAAGAAATGTATAAAAATGTATACAAGTTTAAATGTATTTAGAACTTATAAGTTTTACATTTTTAATTATGCAGAATTTCTTTGGTTAAAATGAATAATAGGAATTCGTAAAAGCTTTAAAACTTAGAATACTAAAAAAAAAATCGTGAAAAAAGAATGATCTTTTTAATGCAGGGATTCAAATATCCGATGAAAATTATTTTCGCTCGCTTACATTAGAGACAAAATCCCTTTTAAAAATTAAATGGAAGAAAAAATTCCAAATTTTAGTAAAGAGTTTTAGATCAAGAAACTTAATAAAATGAAGCTTTTTTCCCCCTAGGAAGTCTTTTTTAACATATAGGCAGTATTTTAAAAACCTTTGGGATTATGCAGTGAAAGAAAAAACAATCATAAAAACAATGACATCAAATGAAGGGTGAAGCAAAACAAAACAAAAAAAGAGTAAAGAAAGATTTTAAAAATCTACCAAAAAACACTTTAAAAGTCCCCTTAATGTGGAGCACTTTAGAATTGTTTCAAAAGTATGATACACTTAAAGAGAAAAAATAATTCAGAATAATAAAAAAAAAAAAAAATTCGAAGAATTAATGTTATGATTACAAAGAAATGTGATACATTTCTTTTTTGTATTATATTCAAAAAAAATAAAAATTCAAACATTGAGATTGAGGCTTTTGAAAAATAGAATGTTTTAAAGATTATACATTTTTTTTGCTTTACATAATCACAAAACCACCTCCTAAAACTCATGAAAAATAATTCAAGCTATAATGGGATTATAATGCAAATTTTTGCTCTTTTATTTTAATTTAAGTATAAAATTTTAGGGATCTGTCACTGAATTATTATATTTTTAAATATATGGCTCAACATCTTACTTTGAAAATAAAAATGTTATAAAACTTTAATATCAAAATGAAAAAATAGTAACGTTTTATAGAAATAGAAATATATTTTAAAATGTATAATTGAACCAAATAAAATAACAAAAGTAAATTCTAAGCCAAATCAAAGTCAAATTCAAATCAACGTAATGAGTTGCAGAAATTGATTTAACATGATAATTATTTTCCATGTGAAAAAAGTGCTTTTCTTTTTTTAGGAAAATTGATAGGAAATAGTAATTCCTTTCTTTACCTTTAGAAAAACTATTAGTGATTTTGTGTTAAGTTTTTTTTGTAATTGAGGTATGCATACAATTCTGTGATTTTTTTTTCTAGAAAATATAGTTATGCTCTGATTAAACTTTGCTGTGAAGAAAAACACTTGAATTTAGCATCAAGCATACGAATTGAACTTCTAAAATTTCTTCTGCATTTAATTTAAATCTTTTCTTCGCAAAATGTTTGAATTTCATTATTTAATTTGCAGATAAGCCAATTACTGAGGAACAAAAATTGCCGAACACTCGTTAGCTTATTTTTAAAAATAGATTAATCATCTGGCCGTAAGGTATGAAACTTGAGTACCGAAAATAAAAGAAAAAGGACGTCATTAGAATATTAAAAATTCCACGTATTGTAAATTCGTGCGAGTATTTTTGCTCAAATTAAAACCGTCATATATATAAAGTTAAATAAACAGAAAAAATAATTTTAATTTCTGACGAAGGAAATTATTTTGCTTATTAAAGTAAAGGAAATAATTATAAATAACAGTTATAATTAACAACATTTGGTTCATATTTAAAAAAGATTATTACTGTTTGTTCCAAAAATGTAATTTGAAAGATTATATTTAAAGCCTCAAATACTGTTACTATTAACTGTACTGTCAAATTTATGAATAAATACTTTGACAGAGATAACACAAATTTTAATAATCTTATTATAATAAGTATAAAAACAATAAATCCTATAAAAAACTCAATATTAAAAATATTTTTAGACATAAAGCAAAAAATGGGTCACATTCAATTTAAATATAATAATGCCAAAGACATAAAAATAATATTTATTTATGCAATGTATATAAACAGCATATTAATGAAGAATATTATCATGTTATTACAGAAAATTTAGATATAATAGAGGATAAGAAATTGAGAGATATAATGAATAAACAGAATGAACACATATTTAATATTTCCCGAAATAATTTTATGTTAGGAAGCAAATAATTTTATTTATAAATTATAAATTAACTACGAACATCTAGTAGAAGGTTTTATGGATTATAAGGATTGTACTAGTAAACGGAATTAAAAAGAATTGGGTTATTTTAAAATAGATTTAAATAATAATGGTGTAATTTATTTGTAAGATTTGAAAATAATAATATTAATTTCTGGGATATCTTTGTAACAGAATATGTAGAGTAAGTTTCTAGTAGTTTTCTCCAAAATTTGTAAAACTTTCTACCTTTTTTTAAATAATAAATTAAGAATTATTATTAAATTAGATAATAAGAATTATTATTAAAAAGGCTGCTAATGTAATTAAACATGTTAAAAATAAATTTATTTACCCAACATATAACTATGATTTTGAAGATTTTTTTTAACTCAATAGACATGAAGACTTTATTAATATTTTAAAATAGATTTATAAGAAATTCAAAGTTAATAAATTTATTTCATATGAAAAATTTAATTAATTAAGATAGATTTGAAAGATAAATATAAATTCTCATTTTTGACAGTAATTCTACTATTTGTGTTTGATCTCGTGAATTTTTTCTCGCATTATTTGCGTTTTTAAGTTTAATTTTTTAAATCTCTTTATTTTTATTTTATAGTTACTTAAAATTTTGGTTATGAGATTTATGTTGTACATATCTTCTATTTTCATTTTTAAATACTTCATGACAACGGCATAAAACCTAAATAAAAATTTAACCTAAAATAAAATTTAGATACCTAATTTGATTAGATACCCTTAATCAAAATTAATAAAATTTAATATCAATTATTTAAGAATTTCCCAGAATTAAGTTAGTATGAAATCAAATTTTAAGGGATCAGAACATAAACGTCAGGGAATCGGTGAGTAAGAAATCACTGATAATGAATTAAGAGTTTTACCAACGCTTTAATACCTCAAATTATGATTAGCACTCTAAATGGAGCACCAAATTTTCATTGGCTGGTGGAAGGAGATAGGAGTATCTAGAAGCAGGCTTTTAGAGAACGCCTCAAAAAAGCAAACTTTTAACTTTGTGACCTGAAATCCGAGGGAATTATAATTAGATAACATAAAATTTTAAATATTAAAAAAAAGTAAGCACAATGACAGTTAATTTTGGATTCATATATTTCTTTCCCTTCCTATTTTTTTCATTTTAGATCTTCTGAATTTATGAACCATTCAATAATTATTCTTTTTATTTAAAACATTTCTGTATGAAGAAAATAAAGCCTGTACATTGAGCCCTTATCACCCAGCATAAACTGTCCTAAGCCACTTTCAGTATTAAATATTATATAAACAATTTTCCCCTCTTTTTTTTTTTTAAATCTTTCAGTAATATGTGTCTCTTTTTTCCAATCTTTTTCAATTTGTTTTTGTTGAACACTGTAAATTATGTTTTTTTTATTTTACATACTTTTAACTCCATTTATATATATATATATATATATATATATATATACTCAAAATTTATGAAAGAATAATTTAAAATAATTAAAAAGACAAAAATCCAGAAAGAAATGTAAAAATGAAAGAATAAATAAATGAAAATATGGAACCCAGCAAATCAAAAAGCAATTTCGGGCTGAGGACCGAATAAGCGGAGTTAAACTAGTTTAATGGTACCAACCTTCCCCCTTTGCGACTTGGTAGGCTGAATTGGGAAATCCAAATTACAAAAGAGTTCAATGATTAAAAGATGCAAAAAAGTTCAGCGATAAAATCTACAAAAATAAAATCTATAATTCTAAAAATTATCAACAAATCAAAATATAAAAACTACTTACAAAAATTCAAAGAAATGAAGATTCAAATATGTGAGTAGTAAGACGGAATTTTCTTTAAGCTTCAAGATGGATATCACATATTCAAAATGAAAAAAATATAACACGTCATGACCATATAAATTGAAAATAAATTTTAATCGTTGTTTGGTTGGTAATAAAGAGTAAAAGGATACAAACTATTGGTTGGTAATAAGTTGTATGGTAAAGGAGTATAATGGTCCAGAGAGTGAGTAAAAATGTAAGCTGTGTAAAAGTAAATAAATAAATAAATTCTTCACGGCTAGACCACTAACAAGCCGACTTCGTGGACCTATTGTTGTGTGGTGGATTTGAAAATGGATCACGATTCGCAAAGATGTTTAATATATTTGTGATGTATATATTAAACATATTTGCGAAAATATAAATGTACACACACACACACACACACACATATATATATATATACATTATTTAGAACTTTAAAACAACTGAGAAACCGCTATTTTTGTTTATAAACCATCGGAGAATTTCATCTTCATTTTTCTTTCTTTTTTAATGTATCTAAACTTTAGCCAATTTTTGTAACTCGGTTGAATATTTGCTTCCCTTTTACAATATTTTTCACTATCGTTTCCATTCCCTATAAAATATTCGTACATTATTAAATATGCAAATTAGTTGAACATTTTTTTCACTTTAATCGTGACATGTTTTTCGAAACTGGATTCGTTTTCTTATGTTGAATACATTTAGCATGAAGTTTAATTAAACATTAAGCTGCCGTGAGATAGTATTATAAGTGCTTAATAACAAAACCAACGCAATATTTTTCTACATCGGTCAGAGGTTTTCTCTTTATTTCGAGATAATTTAAAGAACAATCGTGACGTGGGAATAGCACGTGGTTTCGCTCTTGTGATTTACTTCAAAACTTTTAATCGTATCCATAGAACAGTTAAAAAAAAAAAAAAACAAGACTTAGAATACGTTCTTAAAAATATCCGTGCGAAACAGACATTTGATAAAAAATTATTTTATTTTTTTTTTATATTTTTTGAGAACAATTACTTAGTGAAATTCAAAACATAAGAAATAAACTTAAAATCAAAGCAAATTAGCGAAAACTGATCCCCATGCTTTTGAAACATTAGTAAAGAGAAATACTCTTAAAAATGCCTATTCCTATGTATTTATATATATATTTTTTATCTTATAGAATAATGTAATGTTTTTTTTTAATTGACGAAGAAATTTTATGTCTTTATGTATACTTAAAATTGTAAAATATCCTAGCCTTCCCTTATAACTGTACCAGCTCTCACCAAAACATAAATATTTCTGAATGAAAAATAATATCAAAAGAAATCTACTACTGTTCATAACGCAAAGGTTTTAGTCATCCTGCCTATTTATTAATAGCTGAACGAGGTGTTTCATAAGCAAAAATTTAATGAGTGATAGAAAACATCTAAATAAGCAATTGTTTTTCATAATTTGCGCAGGCGGAGAGCAATAAGAGAACTTCTATAATGCGCTGTGATGGAAAGCATAAAGCACGAGCATTCTTACACATCGTCTCTTCTACCACGGATTTCAGGACACATGTCGACGTACAGTAATAAAGAAACGGCAACCATGAATTTTATCTTTGGTCTTAAAGAATGGGAATGCTCTTTAAGTTGAAAGACAATACAGGCAGCGTTTCCCGAGCAGACATATGCCAGACTGAAAAATGTTCTAACGATAGCATCGGTGTCTGTGTGAAACGAGATACTATGCCACTGGTACTCACCGGCTTTTCCTGATTATTGTAAGTAACTATGCCTCCTGATATCTAAGACAGAAATGACAATGTGTACGAAAACTCAAATTTTTGCTTCCCATAACAGAAACATATAACGGTTCACCTCTTGCCCTCTACTTGTGCATTGTAGGGTGAAAATTGCTAGTTTATATGTTTGCTATCACCCCTTAAACTTTAAATCTTGACTTTCGAAACATTCTGTGTACTTCGGTTCAATCGAATAGTAGGGTTTCAATTAATATCTGTAAGAGTTTTGTATACATTCAATAGCTACAGCAATGCAATTTATTTTGAAGTCGAATTTGACAAACTCGAAGAAAACAGATTAAGTTTTGCATCAATATAACTGTTCTATCTGTTACAGATTAAATAACTTACTCTCAATTTTTTTTTTCAAAATTTCAATGATTATAATTCAGCTCTTTAAGCAGTATGTTCTATAGCATTTGTCATTATTTCCTGCTACATGAATCGGAACAAATATTATGAGCGAATGAGAATTTTCCTACCCGATTAGAATTTTTTTGACAAGAAATTGGATAACAATTATAACGATTTAATTTTAAAAACTGTTTCAGGGAAACGTTACAGGAGAAATCGATGTAATACATCTTGAATATTCTTTTTGCAGTACATTCATGATAAAATAAAGCGTAGTACTCTTTTCATAACAACACAAGCAGTTTTATCTAGTTAAAAAAATGTTATAATGATATAAATGTTATGAAAACAATCATAAAGATGATATCAAGAGGAAATTTGCGTATTATTTCAGTCGTATTTATTTATTCATCAATCACTATTCATCAATATTTATTTTAGAACCATAGTAGTCTATTGAGAAGAGTTCAGAATTAGAAAACCAAAAAAACATAGAATTTAAAGCTTTATTTCCCATCCCTTATAATAGTATAATAAAATAAAAACTGATCCTTCTTATTTAAGTTTTATATAAAATATGTCACGGCACAGAAATTTTACGAATATAATTAAAGTATTATGTTAACCAACCATGAAACAAAAATACCATTTAAAATGTTGATCTGATATCAGCTGAACTAAATTAAACAAACCTCAAATAATAATCTCAATACTAACGCTTATTTTTAAATTTTCCTGAAAAAGCGTCTTAATATTTAAATATTAGTAATAAAATATTATTGAAGCCTAGATTCGTAATTTTCCGCCTACCAATTATTTTGATTTCTTGGAGTAATACTAGAAGATTTAAACCATTACATTTTCTGGAATGCAATAAATTCGTCAAGAACGATAAAATAAGGATTTTTTTTATATATTTATATATTTCTCTTTCCTTTTTAAAAGTAATTTAACCAATTTAGTTATTTTTAGATATCATAAGTTTTAATTAAAAATTATTTCTCTGTATAGATGAAAAATTCATTCCAAAAGAAACTTTTGTTATTTTCCATTTCTTCAGATACATTTAATTGTATTAAAATAAATACAATAATATAAATATGAGTAGTTAATTAATAGTTTCTTACAATTACAAATTCTGTCCCTTATTCAATACGGGAATCATGAATCTTATAAGAATAATCTTAAATGCAGTTAGAAATCTATGAAAATTATAGAATTATATATGGTTTTTGCATATACAATTTCCTGCTGATTTTATGCAAATATTTATCTAGACAATAAATCTGAATTCAAAATATCTAATTTCAATTCGAATAGAAAAAAAAAATCTAAAGAATTTACAATGGCTTTTGTCGATCCAAATTTTTTTTTCTTGACATTGTAGATCAAATTTTTTCACATTACTGAATTTCCTCTGACAAAAAAGTAAAGACAATACAAATCTTTAAATTCGGTAAATGCCTTTTTCCAAAGAAAAAGGATGGAAAAAAAGAGCATTTCTTCAAAAAGTCCTTTGTATAAATGGCATCCAGTTTTTGATCCTTTCCAGCCACCTGGGCCCAGAAACTCGGATCAACACGCCTTCAAAGAACAAAGAAAAAATTCGGGTTGAAATTTATTTTTTATACGTCCCTACGCTGTGAAATCATAGCATTTCCTCGATTTCTATTATTTCACTTGGTCTAGCCAATCTCGTTTTCCAGCCGTAATTCTCTTCTCGTGTTTCTTCAAAGGCAATGGTGGAAAAAAAAGAAAAAAAAAAAATTTAGCTTAGCAGATTACCGTTACGAGAAGTTGTAAGCTTCTTCAGAGTTAAGACAGCACAAACGTTTATCAGAATTCGTCCGGAGTTATTTTTCTGATTCCATTGAAAAAAAAAAAGGATTGAAGAGACAAAACGGAAAATTGTTCGTGTGTCACAGAAATAGGGCTTGAAAAATTCAATAAGGGTAGAAGAGGCGATAGTGTGATGTTCGAGAATGGAAGGCTAGCTTGTTTGAAGTAAAATGTTTTTTTGTAGAAATGTTTTAGGTATAGTCTGGATACACGTCAGATTTTCTTCCCGATTACAAAAGAATTATTAGTTTTTCTTCTCCATTTTACTAGTATAAAACGAATAGAAAATGTGAAGTGCATTTTTATCAAAACATTTTTAAGGAC
>BMAW01033622.1:1562-32171 GCA_019974015.1 Nephila pilipes | reverse complement strand
GGGGAATGTAATTCCACAGAAAACATTTTTTTTCTTTCGGATATATCCCCCCCCTCTTCAATTGGATAGAATAGTACAGATTTGAGGACAGTAATAGAAATTTCTTAGAATTATCATTACTCTCAAGAAATAAAAATGGCCGGGAAATGGGAGAAAGAATGAATGCTTCTGATCAAACTGGATTTTTAATTCTTTATTTGAAGTGATGTTGTAGTTAGAAAAAATTTCTTTACACTTCAGTCGTTTTCTTCATCATTCCGTGACTCAAAATTATGAAATATAAGTACGAAAACATTCTTGTAGTTTATACTATAAATGTAAATTTCAAGTCGAGAGCAATTTCCTCTGTTTTTAAAGGGCATGGAATTTAAGAAATGTTTTCCTAGCAATAATTGAAAAAGGTTTTCCAGTGCTTATTTTGTATTTCCTTTATTCATTTAGAAATTAATCATTTTGAAACATTCGGAATAAAAGCTACAATAAACATGTAATATGTGTGTGTATTCTTATGAGTAGAAGTTTTACTGTGTTTTTTTAAAATTTAATACTTCCACTAAGAAATTTAAATTCCATCATTTATGAGTCGCTAAAATTGTATTTGTCTACAAGCTACTTCGTTTCCATAGACATAAAATTTCATTTGAGATGTTCATCTAGAAATTAAGTAGCGTTGCTTAGTAAAAATTTTAAAAAAAATCATCATATTAATTATTAAGAATGTTACTCTTATATTTAATTAAGAACTAGTTCAGTATTCTGTTTATTCATATTTACGCATCAACAGAAGTCGCTTGTAATCTTTCGACTTCCACTCCATATTTATATTTTATTTCATTAAATTTTATATTCGTGATTTAACAATATTTATTTTGATTCTTACAAGATTTGTGTTGCGGTTTTAACTGATTTCGATGTACATAACTTCATGAATTAAACTAAATTTATTCCATAAAATTGTGAAATAAGTTCAATATTTGTGAATGGATTAAGTTCTTTCATTTACATGTTTGCTTACAAATACTTTTAATTAAATACACATTACAAATGATAAAAAAAACTTCTTAAAATTCTCTAAATTTCTTAATTAAAAATTGTGTCAGTTAAAGACATTTTTGGATTATTTAAGCTTTGTAACAAAACGTCTGATTTTATTGCATAATTTATTACTTTGAATGTTTATAAATGCTGATTCTCACGCTGGATCTAGTTATTTCATGTTAAAAATATATGAAACTTTTATATTCATTTCGTAGGAAAATAGATTTTAACTTCCCTCGATCTGTTTGTTATCATGACCTGTACAGATGTACATTTACAAGATGTAGTAATTTGAGGAATTCACCATTACATAAATTATACGCTTTATACAATTAAATAAAAAGATTAGACGTTTTTTTTGTGTCTAATTCGAATATTTTTAATGGTCTGCTGCGAATCCAATTTTTTGATGAGGAGTAAATTTTCTTTATTTGAGAAAGAAATGCTTGGTTAAGACTTTTATTTCACAGATTATTTATTGTACTTTAGCTTCTTTTTATTCAATTTCACAATATTTTCTTTTCAAATCGTATTATCTTACACGCGTAGTGTTTTAAAATGGTTTAATTCTATTTATCCCAATAGTAATTGCAAAATGTGCGCTTTAAAAAACGTTTTAAAAGTGAAATGGTTGAAGCAGTATTTCATATGAGGTTTTTTTTTGCCTGTTTGTAAAACTGAAGTGTGACTATTAAAAAGCGAGACTGACGCTGCTACAGAAGTACACATGCGTCAAATGCCAGTGACCAATAGCTGTTTAGCGCGAAGCCTTCTCTTTCGAATGCAGTGCCTCTCGTTTCTGTAAACACAAATCCGTATACCCGTAACTGTTAAGAAATTTCTAATAAAACTTCGAAAACCCGCTATTGAACCTATAATTAGTTGAAAAAAGCGCATGGCAAAGAATGCTTGCTGCGTGCACGTGTTTTTGAGGAATTTAAACATTTTCAATTTGGCGAAGAAGACATTGAATAGGATTCCCTCCCAAGCTTCCCTTCCACATCAAAAACGAATGATACTATAGAAAATATTGATAGCCTGGTTCGATCTGACAGAAAGTTAAGTGTTCATGAGATTTCTGAGACTGCAGGAATTGAAAGAGAATCCGTACGGCATATTTTTTTCCCACTACATTGTGTCAACTCCTTCTACATTGTCAAGAGATTTCTAGCCATGTAGACCCAGTGTTAGAACATCCGCCTTATCAGCCAGATCTTGAGCGACTTTTATGTGTTTCCTAAGGAGAAACCTACATGAAAAGGAACAAGATTTGATTCATTGAAGCTGTGAAAGAGAAGGCGGTGCGCGTCCTGAAGGAACTGACAGAAGACTTCAGCAATGTTTCGAACAATGGAAGATTCGCATAGAGCATTGTTGGGATACAGGAGGAGTGTATACTGAAGATATATAAATTTGAAGATAAGTAAATATGTATGACATCAAAATAAAATATTTTACAGCATCAGTCTCGTTATTTAATAGCCGCTCCTAGTACAGTGATATACGAGTCTAATATATAGGATTTTCCAGCTAATTATCAAAGAATTAACTTTATTTTCTAATGTACTGTAAAACCAGTTCCTCAGATACTCGATAGATGACTCTACGAATCAGCGTCATGTGATAGCTCATGCAGCGCCACCTATTCTAGAACAAATTTGAGCGATCTTTCTTTCCCGCTCTCTTTCCTCCATTTTCTGCTTCTCTTTTCCTTCGCATTACTCGCGTCAGAAGTAAACTCCGAACGCCCGAGTGCATTCCAGCGCCCTTCGCTGATATGGGTTAAATGAGGCAGCCATCTATTTTGCTCCTATGAACTGGTTAATTCACCATCTCTAGTTGTATATATACTTTCACTTTTCATCATCTCTTCTAATAAACGAAGTAAAATAAGTCTAACCTCATCATTGAATTTCTACAACTACACCATGAAATCCGGTAATGGAATTACCCCCTAGACAACCAGCCCTTCGCGTAAGAGCAAAACTTTATAGATTCGGGATGAACAATCTCCTCACCCCACCGTCTACATATATATAACTGTTTTTCACGAAAAAATAAATGTTTTTAGTACTGGCTGGGAATCGAATAGGAGGACATTATTTATATAATAGATCATACACATTTAAGATATTTTGAATTTAATTAAATCATTTTTTTTCTATATTGTATATTGCAATTTATTGAGAAAATGTATAAGAAAATAGAAATTATCTATATTTAGAATTAGAGTGTTTAAATGCATGCGAAGTAGATTGTTCCAAAAGTAACAAAACCGTATTCATTAAAATTATATTCTTCGATAAATATGAAAAGATAGTTCATTAAAATTATATTCCTTGATATAACTGCGATATGAAAGATTAAATTTAAATTTTAATTGAGAATATTTATTTAACATGGCATTATTAACTAGTATAAGAAAATAGGATTTACAACTATTGGGTGATTAATTAGATTTAATTGAAAAATCAGAATTTAAAATTGCTCATTTTTATGAATTAATTGTTGAAAGTTCCGAATATGAAGAGGAATTTACGCTCGGACTTTTTGGTACTTGGTACCATTACAAAAGAATGGGAGGGAAAAAAGGATGAGCTAGAAAGGGAAAGAATGTGAATATATATATTCTTTGGTTCAAATTAGTTTCAAATTTGATTCAATTTCATCTTTTTTGCTTATATATATATATATATATATATATATATATATATATATGACCCAAGTTAAGAGTCTTTGAGTTGAAGAATCTTAAATTGAAAACACGAGCTGCAGGGAAAGCCACTCGGGTATTCTTTGCAGTTGTCTGATCAATCTGTGAAAATGAAACTCAGCAATATCACGCCAAGTTTTAATCCCAAATAAAATAAAATAATTTTACTATTGGTATAATTTGAATGTTAAGTTAAAACTATGAATATATCGACTGAAAACCCTGTGATTCAGTTTATTTTGTTATCGCTTCCTGACAAAGCTCATGTTATTGCTAGAGAACCAAAAAAATATGCGAAGAAGTGAGAGTGTGTAAAACTTTATTGTTACAAAATTTTAATTAAACGTGGAAAAATCCTGATAACTATCAACAAACACCAAAAAGTTTCTCAGAGTACTTGATATGATTTTTATAACGGATTATTTAGTGGGATCGATATATGAATTAAACGTTAAATCTTTTTAACAGCTAAAATCACCTCAAGTTGGTTGATCCAGTTAAGAAGCAAATTTCTGTGAATTTTGAAAGAGAATTTTATGGATGAATGGACCTCTATCACTTCACCTACTGACATGTTTGTAAAAATTGAAGATTTTTGAAGATATGAGAAATAGGGTGATAATTTTGGCAGAAGTGCATGAGCCCTTTTTCTATCTGGAAATTCTGTTCGATCCTTACTTTGGCCTGCACCGTTTCATGCGAACATGAAAAATTAAAGTTAAATGCTTTGTACATGAAAAGAAAAATTAAATTTACTTGAAATTTAAGAAAAGTAGGGGAGAATAAAAACTTTAGCTATCTACTTTGAGAGATATCTCTGTAAGGAGGATGGTATAGGCTGCTTTCATTGGGAGAGAAGGAGTGGTATTGTTTGAGCTAGAGATTGTTATCACTGAAGCTTCCGAGCAGAATTTTCTACAGAAAGTTTCGATGTGAGAAAGGCGATGAAATCTAATTACCAGTCATTCGAGGCGAGAAAAACAAATATTTATTTGAATCATGTTTTCATAATTTTTCTAAACATTTTTAATATACACCTCTTTAAAAAAATCCTGTTAAATGAGATGACTACGAAAAAACAATTCACCATCATAGGAATCGATTTCAAAATGAGAATAAATATAATTACTATGACAAAAAAATATTGATCGCGTTGTTTTGTCTGCGGCTTCTTCTATAATCTTAAACTTCAATGCCTTCACATATATTAAACAAAAAAAGTAAGAAAAGATGATGAAATTAAAAAAGTAAAATATCAACTGTTGAAAAAGTAAAATATCAACTGTTGAAAAAGTAAAATATCAACTGTTGAATGCATTTAAAACAAAGTAAGATTTTAGAAAATGCTAATGCAACATTATTAAATGAAGTTACTCGATTAAATGCGATTGTAGCTAATTTGCACCACAGTATTTAATGACTGCAAAACAGCGAAGTGGAATGGAAAGTTATGTTGGCTGAATGAGAAAGCTTAAAGAACTGATTGAATGGACAAGAAAAGGCATTGTAAAAAGAAATTGAGAAATTGTTGAAAGAATTAGCGATAGAGTCAATTTAACATTTACAAAAGACATTAAAAAGAGCTGTTACAGTCTGAATGAAAAGTTTAGTGAACTTTTGAAAGTTACTTGAATAAAATTGGGGAGAAAGAAAATCAGATACTGCTACTTAAAATTAAAAAAAGTATAAAATTAAAATAACGAGAAAGATCAAGAAGAATTGAAATTTCATTTTGAGTGTGAAGAAAAGATGAGAAAATTTGAAATTTTACTGACAAAACTAGAGAAGTTTACAAATTGTAAGAATAAAAGATCATATATTTAGATAAAAATAAATATATTTCCGTCTAAATGTATAATACTTTTTTGAAAAAAAATGGAAATTTTTTTAAAAGGAATAAATAATTCTTTGATCTCAATTTGAAAAAGATAAAAATAAAAAAAAAATTGACCCATAAGAAACAAATACAGATATTAAAGTCATAAATTGGTTCTATGAAATTTACTGATAAATCATAAAAAGTATTTAATTTACTTATTTAAAAACGGCATTATTAAATGGAGCAAAGAAGGAGAATGAAAATTTCAGTAGTTATATAAAAGAATTTGGGCATAATTTAAAACGACTAGAGCTGATGTAGATATTTATCAAATTATTTTGCCTTGATATAAATACCCTGAATTCCTCATCAATACGGACCATATTATGATGATGATAGTGAAGTTTTATTGGCGCAAGAGCCAGATGGGGCCATACTGCGCCAAACAAGGGCGTGATCTAGACATTAAAACATTGAAAAAAGATTTATAGACAAAAAGGGTATGTGAGAAAGTAAAGTTTATTGGCGCAAGAGCCAAATATGGCTACACTGCGCCAAACAAGATGAAACTGTTTGGAAAGACGTGATGTTGAAAAAAAAGGTAAAAAGGGTTGACAAGGAGGGTAGAAAATAGGGAAGAATTTCTGAGGTATCCCGGAGGCGCATCACCCGTGTTTACCATAAACGGTAAACTCCATGGGAAACATTACGGACCATAATCCCTGAGTTTGGATCAAAAATAATGTGAGTCTGAACACGTGACTTATGAAATGATCACTGGCATTACATTCTGACAAATGTATGGTTGTTCATTGGAGTGGCAAAAATCATAAGAAAGCAGATGTTTTAAGTCGCATTCCATGACATAATTAGCGAAACTTTTATTGTAAAAACATTTAACACGTTTAGTTCATATAATTATGCTCATAATTTGTTATTCGTAGTATTAAAATATACCTATGACATTGTGCTATATAAAAATATGTATGCCTCCATGCAAAAAGTCAATTCCAATATCTACATATGTAAGATAATTATTATTCATTTTATTCTGCTTGAATGCTTATTATATTTATCTACAATTAAAATATTTCACCTACGCATACAGATTTCATTGTGTTAAGAAACAAGTATTTTATAAAAGCATGAAAAGCCAATAGAAACATTATAGAGATATGAAAAAAACGAAATGGAATAAATTTTAACATTCATCTTGAAAAAGTTACGAATCAAATTTTGTTTTGGAGAGGGGATAGGTTGTTATCCCCAGTAATTAAATCTTGCCTCTAGAGGGTTCTTTTGTAAAGCGGCGATTGTAAGGTATAACTTTTACACAGCCCCTTCAGATCAGAACCGGACTCCGAGCGGAGCAGATCAAACTCAGAGGAGTCTCAGTGTTTAAGTAAGCGAGTTGACTCTCTCGAAAGTTTGTGGATCATGTGGTGATTAAAATGCTAAGGGTTCAGTTGACTGGATCACACTGGAGCACCTGAGCGTTATACTCTTAATCTCCATGTCAGGTATAGAATTTTATAAAAGAGCTTTATTTCGGCTTTTCCTGCCCAGAACTGCGTTTGTGAATTTAATAAAATTAATATTGCATAAAATTTGGAAAAGAAATTAATGAATTTAATTAAAAAAGCATTTAGTTGAGTAATAATATGATGAAAGGCAACTCAGAGGCTGGAAGCTTTCTGAGTGGCTGAGTTGAGTTGATCAAAGGGGAGTAGGGGTATATATCTGACTTATAAGACATTTAATGTCAAGGGTAATCTGCACTGATCACCGAAGTAACGCGACCGGATTTGAAAAAAAAATAAAAAAAGCTGTTGTTATCACTTAACAAATGAGTATCTTTTCTTATATGGAGTTAAAAGATATATGAAAAGTTTGAAAGTAAGCGAAGTTAATAGCTAAATAAGCTAAAGTAAGAAAAATAAATAATAATCAAGGTATTGTTAGTTAAAATTTAATAGTATACAAAAGTAGGGAATGAGATTTTGCAGGAAATCAGAAGGGGCAGAAGAAGTTTATCAGTAAAGGAAAAAGTTTATTATTAAAGAAAAGTATGAGAAAGATAAATGAAACCAAATTATAAATGAAAAGTAAAAAAACAGTCGTTTATAGTGAAAAAAATGACAAACTAAGTTCAAAGTTAAAGTTTAAAAGTATATGTATAAAAATTAAAAGATAATAAAATTGTACTGCGTTTAGTATTTAAAAAAATATTCAAACTTAAAAATGATATGATGTCTGAATTACAGTGCAATAGGAGTAATAAGGAGGCATTTCCTTCTCTTAATGAAATGAGTTCTATAACATAAGCTCTTTCGCCGTAACACAAGAGTTGGCGTGGTGCGGAAGTTTGAAAAAAAAGTGTCAGCTCAGGTGTCGTCCTGGTGGCTCAAGATTACGAGGCACGTTGCCAGTAACCCTCACGTTGCTTCTTTAAGTACGGCGCTAATAAACAATCAATCGCTGAGAAACAATCAATCAATCAAAACAACCTAACACAAGAGAGCTATGAAGCCAGAATCCGTTCTCAACGAATAGCAACTTCAATTATTCCACAAGATAATATTTCTTAATTCATAAAATTTTAATAACATTCCCTTATAATTTGAGTATTGATTCATCTAAAGGCCTGATGTGCTTTAGGGCAAATCACATTAAATAAGTCAGGGTTCAAAATGCTCACTTAGGCGTGACACAAATGTGGAACGTGGATGCCAGTTCAGATGCGACAGCGTCATCTGACTGTGCTTCAAAATCATAAGACATATTGACTGTATTTCGTGCTGAATTAGATAACTGGAAAGGTTAAATATACAAACTAATCTCCAAATAGCTACTCCCTTTTATGGCTTATATGTATTTTATTTTTGTTAGGAGACTGTATTATAACGAGTTCCAAACATTAGTTGATAAGATTAGACATCAAGGAATTTAATACCTTCTAAACATTTCTGAAATCAGTCAGGAAAATATTAATTTCATGAACTACCAAAATATTTTTAAGAATAATGAATAAGATTTAAAATATTTTACAGTACTTCTTAAACAAAATTTTGAAAACAGTTAACGTGTAAAGGTCGAAAAACATTTTTTAATATTTTAAATAACTGGTTATTCAAAAGGAATCAACCAATTTCAAAATATTATATTTTCATTAATTTGCGACACAAGATGATAAGTAAAACATAAGTGCAAAGAGAAAATAAAAAAGTTTGTTTTAAAGTGCTAGATATAAATCCCTGCAATTATACTTATAATACCAATTCGATATATAAATTCCTACCACACATGTATTAAAGTGTCAGCGATAATTCATTCACAGCAGCAAAAATCTGTTGTTCAAGTTCATACGAATTTTTGGGTAATAGTGGCGCATATACTTTATCTTCTGCAAACTCCTAAAGGAGGAAATATTATGAGGTCATATCATCTGATTTAGGTGTCCAGCTTTGTGACATCCAGTCATCTGATCCATTTCGACCGATGCATTAAAGCTTCTAAAACAGTTTTCGTGAAATACCTTCACATAGAAAGTGCCATCTATTTTTCACAGTATAAAACTTCCCCAGGTTCCTTTGCATTCATGTATTACACATCATTCTGCATTGTTTATTTATGAAAACAGGGAATTTTGAAATCGGATTAATTATTTTGAACAACCCTCTATAAACATAAATGTTTTTCAAATATATTTTTAAAAATTTATAAAGAAGTAATACATTAAGAAACTTTAATCAATTAGCCACTTTATTTTTCAACCTTTATCTCCAAATATCAGAACCTTAAGAATATTTAATTGAAAATAGTCTCAAGGGTTGGTTTTATTAACTCCATACTAGAAGCAACACGAGGGTTACTGGCGACGGATCTCGTAATTATGAAGCTCTGTTAAGAGACGTGGACGACACCTGAGTGGGCACCTCCTCTCCTAACTCCCACACCATACCCTCGGGAGGACTTTGAGCCTCAACAGATTTTACTTCCATTAGCTAGGCTACACGCTGAGTCTTTAGTTGCATCACAACTCGAACCACTCCACGAAACCCGCCGGCCGCTTGTCTGTGACCGTAATCACTTGGCTACCGCTGCCACAGTCTCAAGGAAATTAAGAATTTTCTTAATTAAAAAATTTCAAATATATACTTTTACGAAATTTTTTTTATAAAGTTGGAAATTCAAAATATGCTTACATTTGAAAAGTTCGTGATTTGTCATAATAATTTTAAGACAAATTCAAATGAGCCTCTGGGCTTTTATGTCATATTATATTAAATAACATTGGGCATTTTATTAACACATATAAGCTGCTTGCCTACCACTTGTCCCATCCGGTTTTAAATGTAATAATAGTCTTCCTTTTGAGTTATTTTTGGTTATATATTTCAACATTTTATAATATTTTATTCAAATAATGCATCCGATTTCAAATATAGCCAGTTGCAGGGTGGCACATTCTCGAATTAAAGTGAAATGTTACTTTCATATCTTACAATATTGGTGGATTCTAGACTGGAAAGACACAGATGTCTATATGTTTCCTTCAGAGAAAAAATTTAATATGTCTTTCTTGTATCACACATTCCACCGGCAAGAATTTTTGCATTGAAAATTCGTACAAAAATGCCCTCTCCAGAATGCATTTCCAGATATACCTGTAACTAGTAATATCTTCCCCCACGATACTGTTTTGTGTTTCTACTGAAATTTGAATATTTCCTTTGCAGGTACTGTTTTTTTTTCCGGACACAAACTTTATTCCTTTGAAAGTTGAAAAAGGTTATACTAAGCCTAATAAATATTCATTCTAAACATTCTTACATTTCAAATTTTTAATTCAAAAAAATGTACAGCATAGTGGTTTAATAAAAAACAGAAGAAACTTATTATTCCATATCTTGTATTTTTCAGAAATAATATAACATTTTTTGAGAATAAATGCATGCTTAGTTGCGAATATCTATTCATTTCTTGTACATGGTACACTATCCGTAACCCTTTTTGTACAAGTTCTCAAATAAATAGGAAAATAGTTTATATTTTCGAAGAAAAAAACATGTGAATTTCCAGAAATATATGTGAAAAATTCGCAAGCGTTATTTATATTTATCATAATTATTTCATTCTTTACTACGGGTAAAGACTAAGCTAGTCCTAAAAATTCTTAATTTTTTTTAACATAACCCACCATACATATTACTTTTTACAAAAGTAAATTCTTGCATTAAATTTGCATTTGCATTGCTTTTTATGCAAGATACACTATCTGTAACTCTATTTTCACAAACTTTCCAATAAACAGAAAAACAGTTTTTATTTTGAAGGGAAAACAAAAAGAAATTTGATTTTAGAGAAATATGTACGAAAAATTAAAATGAAAATGAAAATGAAACTTTATTTTCACAAACTTTTCAATAAACAGAAAAACAGTTTTTATTTTGAAGGGAAAACAAAAAAAAATTTGATTTTAGAAAAATCTGTACGAAAAATTTGCCTACCTATTTTATTATTAATAGAATTAATTTTTTTAATCTACGAGTAAAGACTGAATTTGATTAAATAAATTCTTAAAATTTTGTAAAATTGTATAATATAAATATTATTCTTTTGAAAATTAAGCTCTTGTATAAATTTATTTTATCCATCCATATATCATACATGTTTAATGATAGTAAATAAACACTTTCGTTTTTTTTTTTTTTCATTAATACACCTCAGAGCGCTTGGATATTGATACAAATTTGAACAATCTCATTATCATTTTTGGAATTATGTCTTTGTGTAAAATTTTAAGATTTTATTCTAGTTTTATATTCTTACATTTTATATTTTAAAATGAAATACAAATAATTAAACTTTCTTTCAGGTATCATTTTAATTTTATTAATTAATTCTTAAAATTAAATCGAAAGTTTTTCCTCAAACCTAAATTTTTGAATATAAAACTTCAAGTATTATATTAAGCTTCGCTGTATCTCAGTATTCTTCATATTAATATGAAGAAAATCCCTTTTTCATATTGTTTTACCCTGCTTTTGAAGAAATTAAATCTAACTAAAAACTAAACTAAAAAAAATATTCACTTAAATTGCCAAAACTCAGTATCGATTGTAAATATAAAACCCGTTATAAAGCATCAATTACACTCTATAAAAAATACGCACCAAGAAGGAGTTGTCCGATGGAGACAAAAGTTGGTGGATAGTAATACTATGCACAATATTGCAGTACAGAAAATGATTCAAATTTCAGAAAAATTGAATGATTTATTTCAGGGTTATATAGTTATAAAGTAATGAGCTTAATAAGGTGTTGACCCACCTCTAGCCTGGAGGCAAGCTAGAGGTGGCATAGAGTGATAAACCTCTTGAATGGTCTCCTGCAGTATTGCTTGCCAAATTTGCTCCAATTGTCGGGCTGGGTCATCAACATTCCCTGTGAGATGCAGTTGCCTTCCCATCATATCCCAAACATGCTCGAATGGAGAGAGATCTGGCTGGCCAAGAAAATGTTTGACTAGCTGTAAGACAGTCATAGCAACACATGCCGTATGTGGTCTGGCGTTATCTTGCTAAAAATAAGACCAGGGTAATGCAAAAGGAAGGGTAGCAAAACAGGCCTCAGAATGTCGTTTGTCGAATTACCGCTGTGTTGCAAGTGTGCCTCTAATAACGACCAAAGGGGTTCAGCTATCAAGAGAAAAAGCGCCCCAGACCATAACTTATGGATAAGGGCCTGTATGGTGTGCAATAGTGAAGTCAGGATCCGCACGCTACCCTGAGCATCTCCAGACACGTCTTCGATAATCGTCAGAAAACAGTTGGAAGTGGGATTTGTCACTGAACACTATACATCCTTAGTCAGCGTCATTCCAACCTGATTGAGCCAAGCACCACTGTACTCTGGCTCAACGGTGTGCAAGCGTGAGTAGCAGGGGGCGTAGCGTTCGGTACGAGCGTAGATTTCGTTCTATCAGCCGTTTGTGAATGGTCATGGTGGACACTCGTTCGCGGGTCGCACGGCTGATGGTTGATATTGATGAAACGAGCGTTGTGACAGCTGATCTGACAATCACTCTGTCCTCCCGATCTGCTGTGGCCCTAGGTCGACCGCTACCATCATGACGCTAAAATGTGCCATTGTACACACATTATTGCCGTCATCTTCTAATCGCCGCATCGCTTCGACCCATATGACAAGCGATTCTCAGCCCAACTGCTTCTTTCACACCAATGATACGACCTCTTTCAAAATCTGACAGTTGCTCGTAATGAGCTCGAATCTTGCGTCGAGGCATTTTTGGAGCTGTGGAAAGGTATCTTAAAGCGCAATGCAACAGAAAAGGGGATCATGAGATTGTGAATTGCTTCTTATATAAATCTGCTGAGTGTGCATTTCCGATGCACTGTAGCACCCGTTATTCATTCATTAGATACTAAATTTTAATCATTTGTATATTCGATTCAAATGCCTTTGCATACGAAATTTCATCATAATCGGGCAACTCCCTCTAGGTGTGTCCTTCTTTTTACTATAGATTGTATTTTCAATCTATTGTCATGGCTCTCAAAAGTTTTCAACACTCTCCTTAGAGGTTTTTAGTAATAAAAAAAATCTGTCTTTTAGGAAGATATACTTATTTTTGAGCCAAATATCTTATCTCGATATTGATGCATAGTAAAATAAATATTTTTTTTTTATTCAGTCTGCTTGGTTATCATTATCTAAGAAATTATGCGGTAAATTATACATTTCTGATGGAATTAACGATTAACACGTCAAGTTTTTTTAATCTCTATATTTAAACACTTAATACAGGAAGAGTGTTCAGGGTTTCTTTATAAGCGGAAGGGAAATTTTGAATACCGCTTATTTTCTCAAAAAAAATTATTCCTTTGACTATCCCTTTTTTTCAAAAAGTTAATCCTTATCGAACAAAATCGAGTTTTTATTTATTTATTTATTTTTGTGTGACAATATCCCATTCATTAAGCTTTTGTCTCTAGTCCTCTTTCAAAGATTGATTAGATACTGGTTTTAATAAAAGGAAACAGAAAACCTCTAGTTTTTTGTGAGGTTAGATAATTATTGTCTTGCCATTTAACAATGTTATTTAATGATTAAATTTCGAATTCTGAGTCCCTATTTGAACAATTTCTAACTTGTATATCATTTTTCGTAAAAATGTGGAACTCACAAACGCTAATTTTGTAAAAAAAAAAAAAAATACTCTAACTTTTTACAGCATTTTCGATTAGTTCAGATCAGTTAAGAAGATTTAAAATTTTCAATGCTGTCTTCTCTGCTATACTCTGAATTAATTCCCTCTTTTCAGATTGAAATTTTCCATTATATTTCATTTACTTTTTTTGTAGGAGTTATTTTACTGTTGACATTTATTATTTCATTGCTTAGTGTTTTATTTATTGCATCTTCTGTCTGGATTCGCATTACAAACATATGTATGATTTTAAACATTTAGTTTATGTTACATGGCATTTAGAAAGTTTTTTAGAAAAACATTAATTTCAAAAAAACTCCCTTCTATAAATAATTAAAACCACAATTTGAATAATTTAAATTTGAATCATCTTAAAATCTTTTTTTATATTTTATAAAAGATTTCAAGAGCAAAGTTTCATGATACTGATCAATCTTTGAGGATTTTGGATCGCAAGAACGAATTTCTTCAATTCGATCAAATTAAGAGTCTCGGGAAAACAATTTCACGTTTTAACCCTTTCGAAATGGCTGTCACACATACGTGTCATCATGATACGCACACCGTTCCCGACTGGCACACCTACGTGACAGAGCGTTTTCACATTCATTCCCAACCATCACTCCTGCGTGTCACAGTAATGGAACGCTTTAAAAACTAATATTTTTGACCAAAGATGGCATCATATGTCCAGAAAATTTAAGATACATGCAGATTTGACCTTCTATTCAAAGTGAATCAAAGATGACTCACAAGTATGTGAATTTTGATTATATAATCAGAATGTAAAATACCTGTTCTTCAGCTCGCAGGATTCCTCTGCGGCTCTTTAAATGAGCACGTGGTACTTGTTGATAGTTGGCAAGAGAATTTTAGTTTTGCTACAACTTGGCTTACGGTTAAATTTATAAGAAAAATTAGACCTTGTGTATGTAATTTTGTTTTCTGTTTTGACCTAGAAAGTGACGCAGATGATAAAGATTGTGGAAAGGGAAGTTACGAGACGTGTGTGTGTGTGATAGAGAGCTGATGAACTGATTGATGTATCTTTATTAAAAAAAGGAATTTGTATATTTAAGAATGGCTCTCCTCACAATGGTGATAATAACTCTGAACATGAGCTTTCTCTAATATGAATGCATTTATGTATATATATATATATATATATGAGATATACCTTGACGAGATGTTACTATTAACGTCTAACAAAACAAAGCAGTCGTTATGATAAATGAATATTTCATTTTATTAAACCATTCTGGGGCATTTTAAGCATTTATATTTCCAAGTCATGATGCGTACAGAACGCGTGATTCAGACATCAAGTGTAGCTACGATAGCCTTGTGGTCATAGTCACGGACTCTCGGCCGGCAATTTCTGTCGTGTCGGGGGTTCGAGCCTTGATGCGATCAAAAAAGTGTGGAGTAGCCCGGGCTGATGCACGTTAAGTCTGTCGTGTCCAAAGTCCTCCCATTGACAAGGTGCGAAAGTTATAAGTGGGGAGTTCCAACTTTGATGTCGCCCTTGTCGCTTATACGTGGTTCAAAATTATGATTTCGTAAACTCATGTTGCTTCTATTGCGACTTTAATAAAACCAACCAAAAAAAATCAAACGCTTGCTGAGAGAGTATTAGATCGGGCAGAATGCTTATTTGCAAGGGGAAATAAAAGGGAGTACCCCAAAATAGTTTTGTTACTTAAGCATTTAAAAGTGAATCGTGATATACTACAACACGTGCGATACCAAAGGAGAGATCAGTATATTTATAGGTAAAAGAAAAGATTTGCCGTTAAGAAATTGAATAAAAGATATATGATAAATTGAATTTATCATATACATAAGGTGTATATATACAGTAATGTTTCTATAAATCAGCAGATATCCAACCAGAGCATCATTATACGATTGATAACACCGCATAACTGGAAAATCAGTAAGACTAAAGCATGTCAACAGCTCTAAATGAGTTTTATATTTTGAAACGTAATACAGTACACTTAAATAAAGTGTCAAACACACGAAACTACTCAACTACAAAAAGTATACTATTTTGTATTCATAGTTTACATTATACCATTAAATTTGGATGTATAAAATATTATTCTTCTATAACTTGTCAGCCTGTTGGAAAACACCGGATCACAGGCAGAGCCGGAACAGAGGATTCAATGTTTAAATTTAAAATTCATGTAAATAAAAAATGTTATAAAATATACAAATAAATTATATATATATATATATATATATATATATATATATATATATATATATATGTGTGTGTGTGTGTGTGTGTGTCCCCTTAACAGAAAAATATTAAACAATGCGCATATCTTTCCTCAATTTTATGGATTTAGATTTAGTTGAGACTATTCATCCCCGGCTCTAGAAAGATGCTCACGAAACATATAGGCAGCCCTAAGTATGCGCGCGAGTTTGCTTCTGTTGTTGCGGAAGAGTTAAGGTTACATTACTTCTTTAAAACACAATATTTGATCTCATGCTGAAATTCACTCTTTTATCTTTAAAAATCTAGTTGAATTTTGTTTCTGCCTTATTTAGGTACTGCATTTTGAAAGGTTTTTTTTTTTTTAAATATTAGTTGAACATGAATTTCTATGACCTGGGAAATCCTCCATATATAATTTTTTTTTTCATTTGTCATTACAGTAAAACACAATATTTCAAAATGATATGAATGAATGAATTTGAAATTTTACATATATGTTTTTCGAGTACTTATACATAGTACAGAATATCCTTTAAAATATATTCTGAGTAGAAGAGTTTTTTGTATTGCAATAATGTGAAAATTAAATGACAATTTAAAGAAATTTCATTGTTCAGAACTCAAAATTCCACAGCTTCCTTGGTAAAAGTTATGCTATCAAAATAATTGTCTCCTTTCTTGTTGAGTTTATATTCTGTACTATGCAGTTCACAAAATATCAATATATTTATTTCTTTTTATTTACCATGTTTGGGGTAATATCTCAGTTTTCACATATATTTGTAATAAATGCCCTGTTCACAGTAAAATTATACACCAACAAAACTTTTTTTGGATGTTTTTCTAGCTCTGAAGCCCCATAAGATTATAAAATATATATTAGTAAGAAAAATTTAGAATATTGAAAAATATTTCTTCGAAGGTTACCTTAACTTGATTCGATTTAAAATTGAGATAAGTTTACTTCCACACGGACACTCAATCTGTTTCCTTTAATAAAAGTTATCTTTTGCATATTGCATTTTGTTAAATAACTAGATTCTTGCAATCAAAATACGGAACTCACGAAATATTGTGCATTGCTAATTTATTTAAAATTAAAAAATAAGTAGTAAAGTAAAAACTACGGTAATAATAATACTTTATGGATGTTAAACTAAACCTTAATTGGAACATGTTTAGTAGTATAAATATGAATTGTATTAAAATCTAATTGAATATATCAGTAACTATAAAACTGAACACATAGTTTTATTGAAAAATAGTTTATACAAGACCATGAAGAAATACTTTGCAGTGATATGAAAATACTCGTAAACATGCAAATAAGTAAAAAAATTGAGTTTTGTTATAATTGTGTTATTTTCATTCCACTAAAAAGTAACACAGGGTTATTGGCTTCAGATATCGTAATTTTGAATCTCGGTCAAGTGACGAGGACGACATTTGAGTTGGTTGCCCCCTCTCCAAACTTCTATACCAACCAACGGATGCACTTGGAACCCCGACCAGATTTAGAATGCATCAAATCCGCTACGTGATGGGATTTTAGAGGCACCGTGGCTCGAACCCACAATTCGACGAACGCCAAAGGCTGCAAATCGCAGTTGTTTTTTTTTAATTTTATTTTTCTAAAATGAGAGTGTTTTGACATAATGAGACTTTCGCACGTATAAACTGAATAATACTATTGGAATTTTTAAAGCTTAACATATTTAAAATGCTACTTTTTCATTTTAATTAGTGAATAAGTTTTGGCTCTCAATTTAAAATACTGGCTACACACTAAAATAATTGTAGTTTATTCATACCAGAAAAACGGATGTAGGTAAAAAAATGAACAAAATGTATAGAATTTTTTTTTAAATTTATGCTAGTTAATATAGAAGCACAAAAAAATATAAAAATTATTATTTACATACTTTAATATATAAAATTATACAAGTCTAACTTCTTTGTTAATTTGATCAGCTACTATTAATATAGTTTTTTTTAGCCTATCTCATTTTGATTGTGTGTGGTTAGAATGAGATTTAAATAATTTGTCGTTTAATAAACTATGTTTAATTTAAAATAGCTTTTTTGATGCATATTTCATGTTTTTTATTAAATTGTGTTAAAATGATTTATATTTAAGGATTCACACACACACACACTTTATAGATGCTATTTATACGAGTATTAGTGTCGTGGTAAATTTTAATAATGTTCATAAATATTGTTTCGTACTGTTTCATTGAAAGATTAATTTTGAAAATTTATTGTAGCCTTAGTATGAACTTTTATGTTAGAAAAGTGTTTTTCTTTTTATTTTTTGAAATACAGATAAAGAAGCTCAATGTGAAATTATGCGCGATGAGAAATGAATATGCAAAAAAGAAAAGAGGCTTACCGAGAAAAGCTCCAGAGTTTGTTCTTTTGGATAACATGAGTGGTAGAATGAATCAGGTAAATATAATTTTAAGGAGTTTTATAAAATATACCTATTTATATAATTTCCTCAGTAACACAATAAAGTTAGAACACTCTTACTTGTTTAGTAGCCTCGCTTTCTATGATTTACTAGTTACATTCTATAATTCGACTCCGATCAAGCTTTTCCTTCCAATTTTTCCCCTGGGGATTCAATTGTTTGTTAAGAGTTCTCAGGGATGTTAGATTTTTCTCGACTGCATAGAAAATATACACAATTTTTGACAAGCTATAATAAATGGAAAATAAAATAAATTACTTTAATGTCTTGACTCAAGTGTATAAAGTACGGAATTTTCTAAAGAATGTAAAAAAATTTTAAAAAATTCTATGCAAAGTTTTGCCAAAAACAGATTTAGACACCCATGGTGCGCTTTTTTCAATAATTATTATTAAATTAAATTATTATTAAATAATAATATTATTTACTCAAATAAATATAAGAATTAAAGAAAATGATGAAATATCGATAAATGGACAATAGTAAACTTTTCCGGTATTAAAATTCAATGAAACGATAAATTATTAAATTGAGTACATTTAAGCTAAATGTAATTAAATTTAAAGCAAACAATAAACTTGTAAATAGAATATTATATCATTTGCATATAATTAACATTAAAGTAAGCGATAAAATATCAAATTGAATATATTTAAGCTAAATGTATACTCTCTGTTTCACCTTAACTTGGTATACAGTACAAGCTAAGACGGACGATTCACAGCCGTGGCTATAGAAACTGAGGTTATACTGAGAACAATTCAAGATAAAAACCAACCTTTTTAAAAACAACGTTTTTATATGGTGACAAAGTTTATTGAAAAAATTATTCAAACAATAGTTAAAACTGGTCGCAAATATCTAAATATTGCATTGTTATGCAAGTAAGAACGGTTCCTAAAATTTCAGAGCTCTAGCTTGATGGGAAGTTGGTTAAATTAATGATAGAAAATTTGATGATACACTGATACACACACCGACAGACACACACAAGTGAAATACATAAAAACGTTAAAAATAACTAAAATTAATTAATTCATCCGATAAATTAAATGGTTGGAATACAGTTTAACCCAACCACCCTTGGCGACAATAATGATTTGGCAGTATTTTTCCAAATGTGGCTACCCTGATCCGTTTTAATGACTTTAACGTTCAGCCAAAAAAAAATCGCCAATTTTTGAAAGCACGCAGAGTGGTTGGAGCAAACTGCATTATTAAGGAAAATATTAGTTAAAACTTGTCGCAAATGTCTAAATATTGCATTGTTAGGCGAGTAAGAACGATTCGCAAAGTTTCAGAGCTCTAGCTGGATGGGAAGTTGGTTAAATTAACGATCGAAAATTTGATGACACCCACATCAAGTGAAATACATAAAAATATTTTAATGAAAAGGAGATGAATAATCAACGAAATCCGCCGAATTTGGCGAGGAAAGAAAAAGTGCGCACAAATTCTTTTTTTTTTCATTATAAGTACGCATCTTTAATTCTATAAGCTTATTTATAACACTCGTTAAAGAAACAAAAATTTCTGTTATGTTTTGTAACTTGATCCAATTTATTGCCAAATTTATCCCCAAATAAGTTTTGTGAATTATTATTTGAAATCGCTTGTGTGTATATATTATTTATCATACTTCAAGTACTTAAATGCCTAAGAGGGGTTAAAATACCGAACCAATTTTTTATATTAATATTGGGGACAGCTATTTTCCTTGCATTTAGGTGCAATGAAACCTATTGTCTGTTACATTTGAAGAGGGTTCATACCTGCTTTTAATTTTTGTGTCGACTTAGAGAAGGTTCTTCATTCACCCAGGTCTCATCCAAGTAGTAACACATTGATCAATAACTCCCGAGTTTAACATTGAAAACAACATTTTTTTTGCAAAATGTTTTTTTATTCATCAACATAACACCTTTTGTTAATCACCTTTTAGGGTGATACAATCGTTCCAACGCTTTTCCAAATCTTTCCTCCCCCCCATTTTTTTTTTTTTTTTCGCAAGAAATCTTTTTTGTTGCGAGTAAATAGCGATAAACAGCTTTCTGAATCATCGACTCGTTGCGGTTTTTGTTCCATCGAAAGCAATCGCGGCACCCACTTGGAAAAAACCTTTTTCACTTCACTTCAAAAAACCTTTTTCCTGGTCCGATCGACTTAAAATTTTGACACGTTTCAAGCAAAGGTTAGTACTCTAGAAAGACCTGGTTACTGGTTTACTACGAGCGCCATCTCTGGGTTAGTCTTTGGAGTTATTGATCGATGTGTTATATTGAAACATTTTCTTGCTTTAACTCCCTACTGTTTTTCAAATAATTTCTACGCCGTGAAATTCCCTGTCTTTTAAGGAGCACTATCTGTCTTTTCCTTTTCACAAATGATAATACCATGTCTTTCAATTTCCTATACAAGGTAGTCAGGCGTATATTTCTCGAAAGAAATATTGGTATCATAGTTAAATTTTTTTAGAACTTTGTCTAACGTAGAATCTCATTTTTACAAAATAAATAAATAAATAAATAATAAATAAAGTATCGAATGCGTAACAGTGTGAAATCGTGATAATTTAACGGCCTTCTGCGAACGGAATCAGCTCATTTTTTCTAGCAGAATTTAAAGAACTTAACGTTTTTTCTTTTTTCAAATGAAAAAATTGTTCTTTTAGAAATACTAGTTAGTTGAAAAAAGTTTTAACGATCTGAGGGACAGATTGTCCAGGGTCTTCATCTCGAAATCAAGATTAACCATTCAGTATGCTTCTCCGGGATCAATTTTGAATTGATTTTCCTCGCTCTTATGTTGCATACAACGTGATCGATGACATTCCTTCTTCAGCCATGTTTATAATGTGAAACAAAAACGAAGAAAATAGCACGAGAGGTAAGAGATGTAAGCATGAATGATAGCAAAGACGCAAAGAGAATGGCATAGAATTGGCATGGAAGCGTAGCAAGCTCGCCAGAAATGTTACCTTCGAAAACTAGTTTCCAGCCTAACTGGAAATCCATCACGTCATTATTTCGACTATATTCATTCGTTTAGGTAAAAAACAAGTGATTTAAATATGTTATTAACTTGAAATACATTCTTAAAATCACAATTTCTATTATGTACGACATTTTTTTTACAAATTTCTAAGTAGTTTGTTATTTTAAGTTCCAAAACAAGATAGAACTATTTTTCAATCGGATTGGTACACTTTCTACCTTTCCCAGTGTTTTCAAGTTAAGGTGAAACGGAGTATAATTAAAATTGAAGCAGACGACAAAAAGAAAAAAAAAATTGAAATGTGATCTGGTACGTTAAAATGCCCCATCTAAACCAATAGTCTCTTGTGTGGCTAATAATTAAAATATATTATATTACTTTTTTATATTATGAGCCCATGAAAGCAATAAAACTTTTTTTGAGGATATTTGAGTAAGTTTCTCTGCGCGTGACATATTTTTTACACAACAGGTTTTAATGACTTGCAATAATTTTTTTTTTTAACTAAAAAATAAATCCTTTTTAAAGAAAAACTTTTAAAAAAAAAAAAAAAAAAAAAAAAAAAAAAAACTTTTAAAAATATTTTTAAAAACAAAATATTACAAACTTTTAAAAATTTTAAAAAAATAAGTATAATTTTTTTAAATGTAACACATGATTTAGGTACTGTTTAAAAAGTGCATTATACCTACAAAAATTGTAAATGCCAATGGAGGATAGTTTTCGAAATATCCTGCGCATAAATGAAAAATCTCAAATTGAGAGAAATGCATTTGAAATGATAACATTCAATTAAAAAATTGAATTTTGAAACTAGCATGTTAAAATGCTCCAGGAGGATATACTTTCCCTTCTGTTTACTCCGACAACTCTTTTTCTATATTTTTTTATCATTTGGTATGCTCCTACGACTTCAAAAATAATTCCGTACTCCTTTTTTTTAAATGTTTGGATTCTAAGCTCACCATCTCCTGCGAGTGATAAAGCTGCAATTCCGAATATTTTTATCCCATATTCCTCTAAAAGAATAGTAAGTATTCGACGCTCATAAATATAAAGTTTTTGGGGACGGATTTGAGATTTTTCACAATTTTCTCTTCACTGACCTCGGGGACGTTTTGGTAATTTGAATTGCATACAATCACAACTCCTTGCCAACCTAATGAAACGTGATTCGGTAAATTAGACAAAGAAAGAAGTGTAGGGAGTTGAATTGAATGTAGTGATACATAAGCAAAATTCAGTTGAAAGGAAAGAGATACGAGACAGAAGATAAAGACAAGCCGACAGATGTCGTAGATTGAAGTAAATCATCGTAATTTATTATTTATATTGATAGTAGTTGGAAGTGACTCCAGATAAAAAAAAATAGTAATTTAATCTTTTATAAGCTCGCAGAACTTGAATCTGAATGAGTGATTTGGTAAGCTAAGACTATTATTTGAACATAAACTAAGAATAACCGAGTTAAGAGTGATTTAATAGAGTGCGAACTTCCCGGTTTTTCGATAAATAATAAAGTGTATTATTCTTCTCTAACAAACCTTCGATTGGAGTTGATTGGTTATATTAACGTCGCACTAGAAGCAACACGAAAGCTCTCTGCGACAGACCTCGTAATTTTGAACCTCGGTCAAATCACAAGGAGTGAACTGGGGCCCCTTCTCCTAACGTCTGCACCACGCCAATGGGAGGACTTTGGGCTTCGACAGATTTAACGTGCATCAGCCACAGCTGCATTGTGAGTCTTTAGTGGCATCAAGGATTGAACCCATGACTCAACGAATCATCAGCCGGCAGCGAGTTCGCGATCATAGCCAGAAGACTATCGCGGCCACACCTTCAATTGGAATTTTGAACTATTTAATTAGACTTTAAGATTACTGTAGAGTTGAATAAGGAAGAAAGGCCATCACAAAGATGAAGTTTTGAGGGTATGAAATTTTATATAAAGATTCACAGATTTAACATCTAATTTCTTTTGTAAAAGGAAGGGAAAAAAAACAGAGCAAGTAAATTTTTCCAACACTAAATCAATTTCAAGAATTCCAAAATCAATTAAGAATTCCAACACTAAATCAAAGAGCGTGTAAAATCAATTTAAACATGCACTTTTATATAACCAACGTGCATTTGAGTGAAGTAGCAACCTATTGTACTCTTCATCATTTGCCAAACAAAGTTGAGCAAATAATCTCTCATTGAAGGCATTCCTTTTGTTTTTATTAACTGTACTAATGATGTAATCTTGTGATCCATGCATACGTTCACTAAGATTTTTTGCAACTATATGCTGTGATGAATTACACAATGTACAGAAAATACATTTGGTACAGTTTTTTCTAAGTATGCCAGAAAGCCTCGGAATTTGGGTACCATTGCAGAGCACCGTCAGTAGCAACAGAAATGATATTAGTCAAAAGTATAGCTTTTACATCGAAAAATCTTTTTAATTCAGTAAATAACGTTTCACTTTTCGTATCGGTTTCCAAACATTTAGCAAATAACAATTCTTGGCAAAATTTTGCTTATTTTACAAATCTTGAGTAAACTAAAAAGTTTTGCTTCATTTCCTGGTAAAGTGGATTCGTCAAGCTGTATAGAAAATTCAGATGTTTTAAGGCTCCCGTCTAGCCGCCATTTTGATTTCGTGGACGTAATGTTAATCCTATGGAATTTTGACTTTAATTCTCACATCTTTATTATTTGATCTATTTGAATGCAATAAAGTGCATTTGAAAGAACAAAAAATAATCTATGCTTCTGTGGAATTACTTTTTTCCTCCGATTTTTAAAAATATTTGAAATTTTTTTTTAAAGACCAGAAAACTCAAAAACGAATGATTAAAATAAGAATAAAAATATTTTTAAAAATCTTAGGAAAAAAGTAATTCCACAGAAGCATTCATTATTTTTTGCTCTTTCAGATGCACTTTATTGCATTCAAATAGATCAAATAGTAAAGATGTGAGAATTAAAGTCGAAATTCCATAGGATTAACATTAAGCTGATGAAATCAAAATGGCGGCTAGACGGGAGCCTTAAGTACTCCCTTAAAGAATTTTCAACGCACTGAGCCATTTCGTTAATCCTTCTCTGTACTGTGATTCCTTCTATAGTGTCGAAAGCTGATGAGTATTACCTCACTTACAGCTGGTAAAATAAGTTCTTCACCAATAGTGTATGGCTTTCTGGACTTTACAATCAATAAAAAATTTTTATAAGAAGCACTCAGTCCATCGTCATCTCGCTTAGATGTTATCCCTATGAGTTGTTGCAGTGACAGTGTTTTCAAATATTTTTCTTTGACTGTTTGATAAATCGTTAAATCCTTATATTTTTTGCCACTATGGATTTTTATTAAATGTTCCTTAAGCTTGGAAGTTTTCGTTGACTCATTTGACATAGTTTCATTACATAGAAGACACATAGGTAAAGAACTATTTCCTGGGGATGAAATAAAGCCATACTTAAATATTCAACATTGTATTGTCAGCATACCTTCATCGGATCACTCATACTGTTATCTGTTAAAAAGGGCAAAAAAAAAAAAGGGTATAAGAAAATATGTATATCAAATGTTTTATTTGCAGCAAACCATTGTTAATTATTAATAACTTTTTTAATAGAATGCTGCAGTGAAGCACTTTTGAATTAATTATTTGAATTAAGGATAAAATTTCATGTAATTTTTGAATAAAATATAGTTCTCAATAATTAACTTCTTTCAAAAAGTATCTGTATTAAAAAATACTTATATACGATCTCTTCCTAAGTTTTTAATTTAAAAAAAAAGAAACTCTTAACTAACATGAAGGGATTACTTTTTTTTAAACTTTTTACTTTTTCATTTACTATATTAAAAAATGTGATAATTTTTTTTAAAAAAACAATTTTATTCAAATATACTTATGTAACAAAGGTACACTATCTGCGTAACAATACGAAAAAATGTAACTATACCAAAACTTCCAACTAACAACACAAAGCTTCTTTTTGTCTAAGAACTGGGAAAATTTATATTTGAGCTTGGTATCAGCATAACATAGAATTAAATTATTGATTAGATGTTTAGTGTATGTTTATATTGTTGACAAGTAGCGGCATTATTGCGTTCCTGAATAAACCGCCTGTCTCGCTCGGTGCCATGCTTGTTAAAAACTTAAGTAGCTGGCGCCATCTAGACCAATTAAATCATTGGCGTGTGTCAGTGGATTTTTTTTTCTTTCGGTTTTGAGGGATTATCTCAGTTTTTTTATTGTTATTTCGTTATTATTTTGTTATTAGTGTGTTGATGGAAATTAAAAGCTTAAATTTATTGAAGTAAATTGAACAATAACTAAATATGTAACTTTTAGTAATAACATTAAAGCAAGTTATATGCATCATTGTTACTACAAGTGACAAATCAGCGGAAATGAATTTTTGTTAATGTTCATTCACAAAAAGTATTACATAACTTTCAGTACTTCAGTAACATACTGTATTTTAAGCACACACCTATATTTATATTTTACTCAGGACGTACAAATCACTACTATTTCATGTATTGTTATATATTTAACTTTCCATAATAATATAAATGGATCACAATTTTATTATTTTATTTTAAACCTTGGGTGGGCCCCCTGAATGATATCGGAGTCCGTAGGGACCCCTAAAGAAACCACTGGTCTAGACTTTAGAAAGAAAGTAGAAATTCCGTTCGATTAGCATTGTACTTAAAAAATTCAAAATAATAGTTTGATATGTATATTAAAATCTTTCTTATGAGTTTTGCCCCTCTTACTTTGAATTATCAATTTTCTTAACCTCACTTTTTATTTCTTTATATATAAATCATATTTATTAAACTACATTTATTTAATTAAGGTTAATTATATTATTTAAAATTATTTTTGGATAAATTCAGAAGATGATACTCGAATGATATAACATTTTGGGTAATCTTAATCACTAAAAAACTTACCAGGTTTGATAGAAATGGTCATTTTCTGTTTATTGCTCTGGTAAACATAATTAAAATTTTTGTTAAATGTATGCCTAAAATAAAAATAAATATATGTCTGTATTAGTAAATTGACCAATTATATTTGCTTGTTTTTAGAAGAGATTTATAAGTATGATATTTATTCAAATTTAAAAGTGAGCAAACAAATCTATTTTAAAATTTATTTTCGTTCAAAGTACCATGTAATTTATATATATATTCTCTTTATCTAAAATTATGGCCAAATATATTTTTTTTTGTTTAAAGTATGCGATGATTAACACTATTATTATTATAACTATTTCTACGCTACTTTTAAGTAGTTTACTTAAGCGCTACACGTCTTAACAGTGGAAAAAATCACAGATTAAATTTAAGCTTACTTGGAAGTTTTTTTCTCCATTTTTGTCGTACTTTCTCTTCAATAGTAAATTTCTAAATTTTAAGAAGTGCTCTTATGAAAAACTTTGATGCACGACCCAGCAATAGTGTTCAGCCATGTAAGCACAAGTAGTATCACTGATTTTTAAAAATAAAGCATTTAAATGAGAGAGTATATATATGACTTGACTTTATTAACACAGCACTTGCAGAAAACAATAAATTAAAAATTAAATTCTTACTATCTAGCGCTGAAAGTTGAAAAATAATATCCGAGCTAATTTACTTAACAAGTAAAAAGTGTACACAACTTTCTCAGATACATTTTTATTTGTTGTGGCCATGGTAGCCTACTAGTCATGGTCGCGGATTCACGCCCAGAGTTGTTTCCGTCGAGTCGCGGATTCGAGCCCTGATGCTACTAAAGACAAGCCGTATAGCAGGGCTGAAGCACGTAAAATCTGGTCGAGGTTCCAATTCCTTTCGTTTGCTTGGTGTGGAATTTTGGAGAGGGAGGTACCAGCTTAGATATCGTCCTCGTCCCTTGACCGAGGTTCAATGTTACAATATATGTCACCAATAGCATCCGTGTTACTTCTGAGAGCGATGTTAATAGACAGTCGCATTTTATTTGTTAAGGTCTTTAGTAGGAAGATGGCCAGATGGATTTAAAAGATCAATGCTTTTTACAAATATGTAATGCAATGAATTTCGTTCTTCTCTTATTATTTAAAATCATAATTTCCAAAAAAAGATATATTTGATTGTTTTTTTTTTGTCTTAAAAATGGATAATTCAAAAATGTAAAGATATCGGAAGTTATTTTTTTATAACGTAAATCTTGTACATATATAATATGGTGTTAGATACGTTCAAAAGATTAGATACGTAAAATTACTATTTTTGTTTCAAATATTGTTCTATTATTTTCCATTCTAAGATATTTTAACATCATACTTTAAGACATTATTACTATTCGACATTTTATGTTCTGACAAACTTTCTACTAACCGTATCCAAATTAAGAGCTTATTATAATTTCAACGGCTTTCAAAATCTAATTAAATGCGTATTCAAGTTTAAATTTCAATACAATTAAACGCCACACGGCTTGTATATTTTTAAATAAAGTATCAACCCCAGTCCCACCTAGAACCTGGAGAACGAATACGGTTTCTTTTGTTACTTTAAAAAGAAGAAATTCTCATTCCTGTTCCGTCGTAATTTAAATGCTAATATATTCCAGATAGAAAAGAGGATCTGCTCATTGCAACACGAGAATAAAGAAATTCGGGAAAGCATTATGGACCTGAGGATTTTTCTGAAGCAGTACAAGAAGTTCGAAAGAGAATTTCGGGAAAAAATCAAGCATATGGCCGATGAAGCTCAAATGCATCTGAATCGCGCAGTTCAAACCTATGAAGAAAGGTGCGATGAATTTACATAATAAAAAATTTCGGCATCGAATTAAGATGCTCGAGGAAGTTTGGGTAAAAGAAATTTTGAGTTAAGCTATTGCCACTATTTTTTCGTGCTTTGGATACTTTTTTTTAAATCCGTCACAAATTTATACAGTCCTGATATTTCAAGTTTTTCTTAGTGAGTTTGTTTTTTTATGCAAACAAATGTATTTTACGAGAGGAAAAGCCATAGTTATGTTGAAAGAAAGAATAAAGCTTCAAGTTTGAATACTTTTTAAGCTTCTCTCCATGGATTTCAGCATTTAGAATTGTTACAAGTGTTCTACTTTATTTTTAGAATTTTTACAAAAAAAATAAAATATTACTTTTTTACTACTGAAAATGTAAATTAGTAATGTTTTTTTTTTTGTTATTACGATATAATGAAATATTCCCCCCTCAAAATAAATGTTAATTATGTATAAATCGTATTAGGTATATAAGGATATTCATACATATCAGAAAAGAGTCCTTCCAAATTTTCAGACATAATTCAATACTATTTTTAATTTTCGTTGAAACTTTTTTTTTATCAGCATCAATATGTTTTCTTAAAATTTGTATTAGTTATTCAATATAGAATTCCGTTGATTTGTAACTATCTTCATATTTCAGTTAAAATCTGTATTTAAGGAAATGTCGACTGAATTTACTCACCAAAGTAATTTCTTAAGCGATAAAATGAAATGAAATAATTCAAAAAAACTTTTCAAACATTCAGTTGTATTTTAACTGAAAATTAAAATTTATACATTTGGTGTTGTACAATAAACTTAATACATCTATTTTAAGAAAGATATATTGTGAATTTACAGAGTAAAAAGCAAAAACTACGTAAAAAATAATTTCTTTACTTTATAAGTAGCGTAAAAATTATACATATGTATCAGATTAAAAGTATGTAAATGTCAGGTTAAATGTATATAAGTATTATAAGTATCATTAGCATCAGATTAAAAGTTTGTAAATATTTTAAATATCAATAATCAGAACGGGAAATGTATTTTTATAAAAATATATTTCTTAACTCTCAGTAAAGTTGATAATGTTATTTTCTTGAAGCGTTTTACACAATCAATGAAAATTTTAATTACTAGTTCCTTTAAATGTTAATTACTTCGCAGAAGCATTTAAGTGTATAATTTACCAGTTTCTCAATGAACTTTGGCGAAATTCTGTCCCCTTTAATAATTTATGGAAATTTTATGGACTTCATTTATTTTCATCAACGAAACGGTATACTTTGAGGACCATCCTCTGAACAAAACAGAAACATGTCTTTTTGGCAATTAGTTTCAAAAATTACCTTCAAAGAGTGTCTGAATATACTTTCTTAATCGTAATACTTTCGTTAAGAAGAGAGTATCCAATTCAAATGCTGAAATACTTCTTCACAGCATAACACCACCATATCTATGTTTCACAAGAGTCTTAGATTATTATTTTTTTTCCGGTTATTCTCACTATGTTCTCCATTCATAGTAATATCTGTTTAGATTAAAAATATTAAATTTATTCCCTTTTCCACCGAAATAAAAGGTAAATGTTTTCTGAAACTTGGAATCCTTTAACAAATATTCATTAGCAAATTCTGATATAACATTTTTTAAAATCACTGAAAAGTTTTTTTTCGGTCTACATTCCCATAAATGTTGTTCTTTCTCTGAACTTTTCAGATTGCTGGGAGCTTGCAGATTTTTCTAACTGGTTTGAGACAATTATAAAGTGAGGGGCTTTGGATGCCTATTGAAATGTCAGTTTCTTTTTTTCTCTCAAAAACCCGTGAATCATCTCTATCAACTAAAACAAAATCAGGAGGGAAGAGGGAGAGACTTTTTGCTTTAATTATAATTATGCATTTGCTGTTCTTATGCATTGTTATGCTATAGTAAGTGTTGATTAAATGACCAACGCTTTTTCTGATTCCCTTGGTATGATTAAGCGTTATTTCTACATTTTTAAAGTTTTACACCTAACTTGTGCAAAGATTTATATAGATTCCTATTTTGAAAAAAATACCCTAACCAATTTATTTAAGTTTTGAAAATTACTTTACTAAAACATTGATACAAGAAGAAAATTAAATAATTAAAAAGTTAAAAAAAAATCAGATTAGTATTTGATTTTATTGGGTAGTCAATTAAACTGGGATGCTTCTGTTTACTCTGGAATTGCATCATTATACGTAATACGCAATCATGCTACATTTCTAATCATTTGTATATCTTTCTGACAGGTACCTTCATGCCAAGTTTCGTTACGATCCCGCAATTATTTC
>BMAW01033619.1:120206-131716 GCA_019974015.1 Nephila pilipes | reverse complement strand
CACGGTCAAGTGACGAGGACGACACCTGAGCTGGCACCCCCCTCTCCGAACATCCACACCACGCCAACGGGAGGACTTTGGGCCCCGAACAGATTTAACGTGCATCAGCCCCGGCTACACGGCGGGTCTTTGGCGGCCAAGGATCGAACCCGCGACTGAACGAAAACCACCAGCCGCTAGTCCACGACCCTGACCACTAGGCTACCGCGGCCTATGTATTATAAAATCAAATAAGACCAAGTAAGGCTTTGAGCTAAGAATGGACTAAATTCACAGAATCAATCACATGAAATGTATCATAAACAAACTAGTATAGTCTGTGTTTACATAGGATTTCCCTATATGCTAGTTGTATATATTCTCTTTATTTCGATTAATATATTTGATATTATCATCTTTCTTACATTATTCAATTATTTATATTTGGCAGGAAGTAATATGAGAATATTTTTATGTATCTATGGTCTTATTCTCGTTTAATTTTCGTGGTATTTCTCAAATAATCCTGGTTTAACTCATTTAGTGGAACATGAAATTGAATTTATTAGCAATAAATCCGTTAAATCGAAACCATATCTCACATTATACAAACAAAATGAAATTTTGAAAGATGAAATTAAAAAAATGCTTAAACTAGGAATTATTGAAGTAGGTGAATTGGATTATATGTCGCTTATGATTATACGTAGTTGATGTACCCGCAAAGATCCCGACCGTGTGTCGATTATCGGAAATAAAACGAAGTGATTAGGACCGAATACTTTCCCCTCCCAAATATAGAGGAACGCGTGAAAAGGATTTCAGCAGCTAAATTTATTACTATCCTTGATTTTTCAAATGGATATTGGCAAATTCGTTTGAGTAAAAGTGCTCAACGATACTCAGCATTCTGCACTAATTTTTTAACTTACAGACCCCTTAGAATGAGTTTCGGGTTAAAGAACGTTCCTTATTGCTTCAGCTAACACATGGCTGAATTACTAAAAAGTCTGGAACATTTCATAGTCCCATATATAGATGACATAGCTATTTTTTCAGATACATGGAAGTCCCATTTAAAGCACATAGAATTGGTATTTCTTCGCATCATAAAGGCGAAATTAACTCTAAAACCGTCGAAATGTAAATTTGCCCAAAATTCTGTTACATACTTAGGCCATAAAGTGGGACAGGGACTCAGGTCTCCCTCACAGGTCAAAGTTCAGAGCGTCATAGATTTCCCCACCCCGAAAACCAAAACAAACATTAGAGCTTTCCTGGGTTTAGTGAACTATTATTCACGATACATTCACATGTGCTCCGTGATATCTGCTCCCTTGACCGATGCTTTAAAGGGGAAGGCAAAGAAAGGGGAAATCGTTTGGAGAACTGAATGTGAAAACGCATTTCAAGAACTAAAAAAGAAATTGATAAATAAACCTGTCTTATACGCACCAAATTTTGAAAGGGAATTTATTGTACAAAATGACGCTTTATTTTTTGGAATAGGAATAATTTTCACACAGTTAAATGACAAAAATGAAGAATATACAATGATTTATTTAAGTAAAAAATTCTCGGATGTTGAGAAACGATATAGTACAACCGAGAAAGAATGTGCTAGTATTATTTTCTCTATTAAGAAATTACATTATTATTAAGATGAGAATAAATTTTTAGTTATGACCGATCATAATCCCTTAGTTTGGTTAAATAAAAGCATCAGTACAAACCCAAGATTAGCGAGATGGGCTTTGGCATTACAAACATATAATTTCAAAATTTTACATCGGTCAGGTAAAAGTCACAAAAATGCAGATAGTCTCGGCAGATCAGTTTTAGAGGAATAAAATTTATTAATCCTTGTAGAGTAATGAAAAATTTAAGAATATGTTTAAAAAAAATTATGTATTAGATTTATCGGTTTGATATGTGGTTTCAATGCATGTTAGATTAATCGGAAGTATTGCTTAATATATATGTATGCGTGTTTGTCTTTGCTTTGAAGAAATTTTATTTAGGGTAATGAATTGTGTAATTAGTGTCATTTTGTGTGAATATTTTGCTAGAATAATGGATATGTAAATTTAAAAGAAAAGATACATGTAGAATTTTAAAGAGTGTTAAGAAGTAGTGTTTTGAACTAAAGTGTTTTGATGTTTTTAGTATTTTGATATATGAGAGAAAATAATATTGTAAACTGTAGGATTACTAAGGACTAATGAAGTTTTAAAGAAGTAAATAAATCTGTGTTCAAATCTGATTTTTGATATATGTTATTCTCTTGAAGGTTTAAAAAAAAATAAAAGAGCTACTTAAATTGATATTTGAGCTTACGAAGGTAACCCATCAAAAAGGTTGAAATAAATACGTTATATTAACATTTGGAATTATATTTTTTTAATTATCATGTAATATAATATACTAATTTCTTATTGTTGATGTTTGTAAGTTCCCTAACAAGAATACTCACTTGTTAAAGCGAATTATTCTGATCAAAATTTTGAGTTTAATGTTGTTACAACTCAGGAGATATTGTAGTACTTGTGTGTAATATAAAATGAATCTTCCAAGTGTCATCTTATCTTATGGACGGATTCCTTCATAACATTTTAAGAACATTAACTTTTCTTCAGAAAAAAGTTTTTCGAAGAGGGGGAGGAAGCTGTAACGTCTGTGACATATCCACATTCTTTGACCTTCTTTAATGTTTGTTGGTCGATCTACCAAATTTGACACTCATGCATCTGGACTGCCCGAGTGGCATGTGATCTTCAAGATGTCAACAGTCAACAGTTGAGGATCGTAACTATTTCGGCAGCTTGTGAAGGATTGGGGGGATTCACTGACGAGAAGCCGTTGGAGGTCGTTGGCCCTCAAAGAGCGTGGGTCCCTGCAGGGTTCCCACTCTGGACGGAAATCTTGGTATCTCTTGTCACATAATTTTATATAATAGCTGTACATAATCATAACAAATATTTTTAAGTTATATCAGAGAATTTTCCTATTTTCTTAATAACATTTTAAATTATCATCAAACGATACAATGTTAAAAATAAGGGTCCCGTTATTTATTCAAGAACTGTAATTATTCTAAACCGTCTGAAAAATAAATGTGAATCGTTATAATGTAATTAAACTCTTTCTGAATTATAGTATTTTTCATGTAATAAAGACATTTTATTTATCAGGCTGATTCTGTTTAAAAATAAAGCAACATTGAATTTAAATTTGGATTAAACTATTTTCTCTTTTAATCAAGATACATAATTAAGCTATAACAGTCATATAATGATTTATGATTTAAACAAGTGTAATTTTGAACCTTGAATTGTAGGTTTTTGAGATTTGGGAGAATTCCTAGTTCACAGGGGCCACTTGGCAAAATTTTTGAAATCGCGCCAAGATGACGCCAAAAGCGGGTATTTCAAACCCGACGCTTCCAGAAGCGGAAAAAAGTTGACGTCGTCTGTGGTAGACAAATTTTGAAACAAGATGACGTTTTACGGATAGAAAGGATATGCAAGCATCAAGCTTTATTTTAAATAATTCTCTTCAGTAATTCATTCAAAAAACAAATACATCATAAAATAAAATTCCTCACCATGTGTGTACTTCCCAATATCACAAAGTTAAACAAATGTTAAAAGCAAGTAATCACATATTAAAATTCTGAAAACTTTCCTCAAATATTATTTAATTAAATTTTAAAAAACAGAAATAAAAAAAATACTTTTTTAAGCATTAGAAAATCACAGTTAAATTAGGATGTTTTCATAATCATAACAAAATGTCTACCCATAAACCAAATAAATTTAAAGCCATTACTTTAACTCGTTGATAGAAGAATGATTCAATACCTTTATACTACAACAATCTAAAATTTCGATTTTTGCATTTATTTAGGGTGAAAAATACATAAAACAAAGTCTTGTGATAATTTCTCATTCAATTAAAAAGTAGTACATTTGGTAAAATGCAAGTTACTTTAGCTCATGAAGCATATCACAATTCACAAACGCAGTGCAAAGCAAACGAATACAAGACTTGTTTACATCGGCGGATATCATGTGGTCAAGTTATCATATGATCGTGACTTCATATGAATTTAGTCCATTAAGTTAGTATAAGTAAGGTGTTACGTCCATGGTCCTCGTTAAAAAAATAAATTTTATAAGCAAGATTGACATAAATACATTCTGACAATAATAATTACATTCAGTGTGCTAAAGGTATATTTATATCGCTAGGATGCATTTAATTTAATATTTTACCATCTGTCTTATTTTGATACCCAAACAGAATATCATTGTCTACTTCAATAATATATTGTTTGCTCTTTTATTTTAATACTTAATTTAATAAGTGATTTTTGTGGCAGAATCTTCTGGGTTTTTTTTTTCTGTTGTTAGCATTGGCAACAGTATAATTTTTGAGAAGAAAATAAATATCTTTGATGGAATGTCGTATTTTCTTGTGAATTGATAATATTATTATTCCTAGGGAATTCCATAGTTTTTAAAAGGGTTTTGAGAACAGAATGTGGTTAAAGTCAGAAACAGGGTGTCCCTTAGGTGACTGGCGACGAAATGGCGACTTCTTTGATAAGTCGCCATAAGTGCTTGACTTAAGCATTGAGTATGCTTGGGGTTACCATAACCTAAATCGCAAATTATCACTCCCAAAAGTCACTAAAGATTCCAAAAGTCGCCAATCTCCTAGGGGACACCCTATTCTCTACTTAAACCCGGAATATTAACAGAAGGCATGTTTAAGTAAAGTATGTAGGCGCCAACGTGCTTAAACTAAAATCTAGTAGAATTGCATTCAACTTGTTGAATTTTAACTTTTTGATATTACTCGCATTTTAAACGTTTTACTTATTTTGTAAGTAATAAATATCAATTTAGGGGAAATAAATAAATATATCCTTCTATTTTCATCATTTCTATTTTTACTTTACAACGTATATATCAGGTACCTCTTTGAAGAAAAAGAAGTATCTTTCAAACCATTGAATCATGATGAGCCAGATATAGTCAGGTAGCACTTAATCAATAATTCAGAGACAGATCTCTTGATTGGATACTGTTGTCAATTATTTTTCAGTAATTAATATTGGCTAGAATTTGCAATATCGCGTTATCATATTGCACCACATATTGTGCCAAATACTTAACTTCATAACAGATAGTGCATCATACTCGCTAATTATGGATTAATTATTTCAGTCTGTTCTATTTACTGTTTTGTTTCACTATTTATTCAATTAAGCATCATTAAGTTAACTTTTCGGCAACATTTAGGAATCAAAATATTTTTAAAAATTGTAATTTTATAGTTAAATATTTCCGTTCTGCAAGTTGCATTATTGTCGAATTCAGGATCTGGATAAAGTCGGCAATAGGGTGTCCCCTAGGCGATTGGCGACGAAAATTGGCGACTTCTTAGATAGGTTGCCAAACGTGCCTGACTTAAGCATTGAGTATTCTTAGGGTTACCATAACACACAAATCACTACGTTTAAATCATTATCTTCCTTAAAAGTCGACAATCGCTTAGGGGACACCCTATTTCCGACTTTAACCCAGGATCTAGTAGCCGAGCTCTATTCGGAAATATACGGTAGGTCTATAGCGGCAGCAGTGCTCAAACCCACGACTCGACGAAAACCATCCAAACACGACATTCTCTGATTCGTGCTAAAGTCTATCAGCTAGTAAAATTGTAAGACAATGCCACTTTCATATTCGTGTGAAACGCATAGTTAATTGCACAGGTGTTCCATTAAACTTTAGAGGTAAAACTGAAAAACAAATTTGATAATGTTCCTAAAAGGTGAGTTTGGAACAAACTTCGTGTTGTACCTAACGCAGTGTGCGCCTTTATCGGCACTATTTTTTTGATAATAATGTTTTTCATGCCAATTTTCATTCAAGTTTCAAATTTCGTGTTTCACAAACAGCAAAACTTTGCCAAAATTAACGAGACGAAAACGAATTTGGCATCTGAACGTAACTGCATCTAAATGAAAATATCTTCTCAGGGTTGCTAAAATTAACGACATTATAAACCACCTCAAAAATAAAAAAAAAAAAAAATCACCAAATGTATAGAAACCCCTTCAATTTGGCGTCCGGGTGTATAAGGCATTTGTTTGGCGATTCGTTTCGTATTGCGGTTAACAAGAAACAATGACGGATTGACAACTACTTGGCGATAAAATGTAAGATTTATATTGCTACAAAGGTGTGTACTCATGTACTAGACCTTACCCAATAAATTTTCACATTGCACTTTTACTTTTTTGTGACGTAATATATTTCTATATGTTTCTCAATTATTAAAATATTATTACAATTCCGAATGTTCAGCCGGCATCAAAGACCCATTGGCATTCACATCTTGATTTTGAATTTTTATTTTGTTAGCCTGTTCACCTTCCGATAAGTTTTGAACCATCTCCAATGACTTAGGTTGTACACAACTTTTATCAACAAGAAAATAATGTCCATCAGAGCAGGTCTCACAGCTTTTTGGTCCTGGTCCTTTACAAGTATCTTTACATGCTTTATCACTCATTTTGCAAGAAAATGAAGCACTATTCTCATCTCGGTAATAGCCATGTTTGCATTCATCACACATCCTACCGGAATATCCAAGCTCACATCTGCAGGATACATGTTCATCTTTCGTTCCAGCATTCATGCATTCACCATGGTTTCCGCAAGGACATTGAATACAATTAGGTCCTTATTTATTGTAAGGACAGCAAAGTTTTAATTGATTTACACACAGAAATGTATATAGATTATTTTCTTTTCTTCTTTCTGTGTAAAACCAATTTTCCAATTCCCTCTCATACAATTCAGCTAATTTATAGCATTGGCTTTTAACTGATGTAACATCAGAACACAACTTTTCTTGAATTTCAATAAATCGAATTTCACTACTCTCATAAGTTCCAAGTTTTTGTTTTTCCCATATAGCATCGCCTCCCTCAAAACTATACCTCGCAGTATCATTGAGAGCTTTTAAAAAGGATTTTACTAAGTGTTTGCATATGTGACACGGGGACAAAGCGTTTTGATCGGAAGAAATATTTTTCATATTACTTGATGTAACATTAGATGATAGTTTTGCTAACGAAACGTTAAAATATGCAATTATAATGAATAAAAAAAGGGCTTTTAGAACAAACATCTGATATTTTATTAATCCCTTATTACAGAAATGAGTTTTCAGTATTTTAATACATTTTAAATCATTCGAAAAATGGACCCCTTTTTTTTACTAATATTTAATTAAAATATTCAGTCATATTTACTGCCAGTAAATTCCCAGTACTATAAAGCATGAATTCGTTGTGCTCATTAAAATCAGCATGATACGCGAGACATAATAATTCAGGTATGATAATATCTGTATAGACTAAAATTTAAATGGTAGCTGTTTTATCAGTCAATGACAAATCTGTCTTTGACGTTGCTTTAACAAGCATAATGTGAATGTTGTACTTTAAGTTGCAAAAATTTTAAATTTAAATCGATTGTAACTAAATTACTGGTAAATAGTGCCAATATTCTTACACTAATCCATTATTTTGAAAAATGTCTCATTTTACTATTTTAGAGAAACTGTAATAACACATAAACAATTCATTCTACTACTAACTTAAATCGATTATCGTTAAAAAAAATTGTTACAAAATTGGTCACTGAAAGTTTTAAACATTACTTTTTATATTATACTTCGGTGCAATGCATTCCAACCTCCGGAGGAATAAAATATCTTTTACAATAGTTTTAATAAAGAATCGAGTGTATTTTTTTCAAAGGAATTTTTTATTTGAAAATATATTCACTTTGCAGAAAGACAAGTATTATGAAAGTGGTTCAACAAATATCTGTTTCTGACGACAGATGGTGTTACTTAAACTTATTCGTGTTACCATCTGTAAAACGGTGCTAAAACAAATGTGAGACTCAATTTTTATTGTTGCCGCGTCTATTTGGCATTTTTTGAGTCGTGTCAAAATCATACAAAAAAGGCCTAATAAAGATAGAAGCGAGTCTCTAATGTAAACTTTATTTTGGTCATTCAAGGAAGGCTCCAAAAATACTTGTTCTTATGACCTTTGGTATTGCTAAGGCAAGTTGTATTTCTATTAATCGGTGCCCAAACAAATTTGATACTGATTCATAGGTTAGTTTTGATTCGGAAGCCATTTGTTAAATATATTAAAATGTGATTGAAGCCGGTCAAGTTATCATCGTTGATTGGACCAGGATTCAGCGTTATACACTGAAAAGCAATAAACAATAGGCTGCTTCCGGTGCATCTGCTCCAAAGAAGGTAAAGATGGAAAAAATTACATTGACGATTTTTTGGGGAGCGAAGGATGCCTTACTCATGGATTTGTTAGAATAAGGTTAAAATAGAGATCAAAGACAGTGAGTTATCCCATTCCTAAGATCTCACTTAGCATTAAAACTTGAACACTTTTTGAACCGCTTTTGTACATCTCGAAACTCAAAATAATTGCTTAAACATGCTGAACTAGCTAGCAATCAATTAGAAACTTCTGTCTCACGGATGACTTACAACATAAGATGGCAGTGCCTGATCGCAGAGCTGATGCAAATCAAATATGTAGTTGCCTCACACTTATGTTGTGTAAAAACTTTTAAAGTTCTATGTGGAGGCCAACCATTATGAGAAAATGTCTGGTCCCATCCACGTTCCGCAACTTTTCTATTGCTTAAATTTCTATAAGCCTGAAAGAACGAGTCAGTTTAGGTGGTTGCTACGTCGCATTGTTATATGTGTATTTTCCTACTTCATTAAAGCACCCAACAGAGCTTAACTTCTTTAGACTGATACGGATAACAAGACTAATGTAACTTAGTGACCTTTTTCTTCCCTTGGGGTTTACTGTCTTTGGTAGACACCCGGAATACCTGAGTGCTCCTTCTCTATTTTTAACCTTTCTACTAGACAACCAATTTATATCTATTTTTTTTTTTCTTACTTCTAGATACCACTTATGAACTTTTTGGAGCAGAATAGCCACATTTGGCTCTTGCGCCATAAACTTCAACTTTTACTCACTCACCTTCATTAAAAACCACAAAATAGTGAATTCCTTTTCGTACATTGGATAAAATTGTTTTTTATTATTAGCTTCTAAGCCATTCATAGTTTTGATGAACTTCTTCCTCTATCCCAACCCAATTTCCCCCTGTTAATAAATGAATTCATTCATCGAGGAAGTAGAAATATTTTCTTTGTTGTCCATCGATGTAAGAATTCTTAGTACTTTTCCAAGTATCTAAAGCATAATGAACTAATTTAGGATTTTTCACTTCTTGGGATATGGTAAGCTATAAATGCTTTCTTTAAAGCTAATCTCTAGTAGATGTCATGTTTGCTCACATCCTTTACATTACAGGACACTAAGGAAAAAATTAAAAGTCACTTATAAACAACAGAATCATTTTACAGCGTTTCACTTTAATTTTAAATACATGGTTATTCAAAATCAATCATCTGATTTCAAAATTCCTTATTTTCAAAAATAAACGTCACAGAGTGATAAATAATACATAAATGCAAAGGAAAAATGAGGAAGTTTTATATTGTGGACAATAGGTGGCCCTCGTGTGATCTTCGTGAAGCTATTCCACAAACCTGTTTTAGAAGCTTTCACAGAGCTACCTCGCAATTGGACTGGTCGCAATGGACCAGATGATTTCATGTTACACAGCTGGAGATACCTAAGTCATCTGAAACAGTCCCATGCGATTTCTTCTTTTGGGGGGTTGTAAAAGATGAAATGTATGCACCACCATTACCCAAACATTTATGCAAACTCAAACAGATTTATGCTGCTGTACAATTAATTTTCACTGACGCTCTCCAAAGTATGTGGCAGGAATTTTGTAACTAAAGGAAGTTATATCGAACATTTGTAAAAAAAAAAAAAAAAAAGCTTCCATATTTCCCCTTAGCTTCCACGTATTATTTATGGGTTGTTTATGAAAATATAGCTTTTTGAAATCGGATGATTCATTTTGAATATCCATGGACATTTAAACCTTAAATAATATTTCGATCTAAGCCGAAAATTTCTACGCCTATGTCTCCAGCAAGCAGTCAGTTGACCCTGTGACGCAGAGGAGGAAAGACGATTTCTTTTCGGTGCTTAACTTCGGTAAGAATACTTCGGCCTTCTCCGCGAACTGATTGAACCTGACAATAAAGTGAGCAGTTAATGCCTTTCTGAGGGAATCAACACTGTTAGAGATTGTTTATTAACATCGCACTCACAGACGCAAAACGGGGTGTAAAGACTTCAATCACTTAATTAACCATTCCAAATATAGATGGCAGCACAGAGTCGTCTCTCGATAATGCTGTGATACGGTCGGCTGGAAGAAAAGAGTTCCGAAGATTGGCGCGGATGAATCCTATCCGTTAGTACGAGTTGAACTTTGGGTGTGGCAGACATTAGTAGAACTGTGATGTTTTTTTTCGAAGCTCTTGTGTTGAGCGTTTGTGATATGTTTACCTTAAATGTTTTATGTGTTATGCAATATCCGTCTTATTGTGCTGTTCTGTGACGTCGTGTAGTAATAAATTAAAATTTAAAGAATGAAGAATTTTTATTTCGAATTTAACCCGTCACAGAATAGTAAAATGGTGGCAGCGGTGGGACGAATTAAAATCAGTCCTTCTACCAAAATAATGAAGATCGGTAAGTACCATTTCTATCTGAATAGTGCCTATGATTAAATTAAATTCTTGACTCATAATTTGTATTAATTTTTGGGTTTGAATAATTTGTTTATGGCATATCAAGGATTTGATCAAAAACGAAAGTGTATTTTAATCAATTTTACTACTCACTTTTTGTATTAATAGCTGGGTTTTGAATTGATTGTTTAAGAATTTCCATTTATCATAAGAATTTGTTGGAAAAGGAAAGTTGAATGTAATTTTGAATATAGTGTTTGACTTTTGCATTTGTTGTTGTTTAAAAGAATATATTATTTAAGAGAATTTGCATTTATTTTATGTTAAAACAAAATAATTCTAAATTCATATTTTGTATTAAATTTTGGGTTGGAATATATTGTTTAAATATCTGCATTTTTTGGTTCTTGTTGTTGAATTTGAAAACGAAAGAGAATTGTGTGTTCTTGTTATTTAAAGCAAAAGTTAACTGCTTATTTTGTTCTGAATTAGAATTTTATTTTCAATTAACTTCCTTTTGAAATGGTAGTTATGATTTGAATTTTCCTTTAGAATTAATAGTTGAGGAAATTTAGTTTTTGTTTGTTATAAAGAGGAATCGTTTGATTATTTATTGAGTAGTATTGTAAGATTTATTTAGAATTTGTGATTCAGATTTATTTGTTTTGAAAGATTTATTGAGATAACATTAGTTTTTGTGTATTGAAAAGTGTTTCTTAAGATTTTCTTTCGAAGTGAACAATTTATTTATAATCTTCATAATAAGAAAGTATTGA
>BMAW01033619.1:106835-120196 GCA_019974015.1 Nephila pilipes | reverse complement strand
CCCGTCACAGGGGGTTATAATATGCTTAGAGACTAGCACACTTTAAATTCTCACTTTCCTAGCCTAAGTTTTCAGCAATTATGGAACTTCAACTTAATTGTTTTCAATTTTAATTTAATAGTTGTTATGAAGGAGTGAGTGAGGGGTTGTAGATTTATGGCTCTAGAACCAAATTTGGCTTTGCTGCGCCAAACGCTGTTATGAAGAGGTATTTCCTTCGTATTTGATTAGTGACTCCGTAAATTGAACTCCTTCGCCTTTTATATCTATTAAATAGATTCAAACGTCTGTTTATTTGTCTATCCTTTATACAAAACCACACAATTTATCGCATCACTCAAAGTCTATTTATGATACTTCGCTGGTGTGTGGAAGGAACCATAAATATATTTTCGAAAAGAAAATTAAATTTATTTTAGTGATATTTTTCACCCCCACCCCTCCGTGTTTTCCAGAAGATGCAGCTATTTTTCCTAAACATTTTTCTGATCAAAAGAGACGCACTATTTGATTTTTTTGGAACCTGATTAAATGTAACAAAGCCACATTAGCTTTTGTTCCAGACTGATACAAAACTAAATGTTTAATTGTTGGCCTGTTGCTTATTTAAAGAAATTCATACTCTTGATTAACCCCCCCCCCCCAAATATGTTGCGGATCTCTTAAAGGCTCAAAATTGAAATTTGAAAAGATATTGCGGACGCCACCCTTAACAAGTTCGTTAATGGTTTCCCTTACATTCGGACAAGATCCTCATTAAAGACAGCAGACAACATTTACGTTTCCCACGAGAATTTTGACCTTGTACAATCCGATCTCTTTGGAAACAAAATGCCCTCGAACCAAATGCTACAGTTCCGAAGGTGCCATTTTCTGGCCTAGTTGGGTACTCAGTGATGGATGTGATTATTAATTCAGATATACAATCAAAAGAAAAGATTATATTCCTTGGATTTTGAAGAGTCGTGGCCAGTTTTATTCCACAAAATTTCCGAAGAGAAGGGAGATTAGAAATCTATTAAAATGTAGTGCTTAGCAAGTCCGACAATTCTTTATCTGATCGTAAATATCATCTTTAATACTTAAATTAACAACAATAAATTAATGTAAATAGTACTCCCAACGGTATCATATCATTTAACTCAACCTACGCCAACAAACTAGCCGAAATATTAAGTGTAATGTTTCCATGTGTATAAAATACTCATGGTTAACCATAATACCATGGTTAATGTAACCATATGTATAAAATACACATGTAATAACCATGTGTATAAAATACACACATGGTTATTCAAAATGAATCATCTGATTTCAAAATTCCATATTTTCATAAATAAACTACTCATAATAAATAATAAGTAATAAATACATGTACACAAAGGGAAAGTATGGAAGCTTTGTACTGTGAACAGTAGATGTTGTTCGTGTGTTCTGAAGCTGTTTTAGACGTTTTTCTGTAGCAGAAGTGAAAATGGCGTCCGCGAGCTTTTTGTGTGTTGTACTTTGCGCGATGTGGATTTCCGATAGGCAATTAGCGTGAATTTCGTAATAAGTACCGAATTGTATATTTTTAATTACTCACATTGAACACGTTTTTGGCATTTTAGCCCTTGATTTCCCCCCCCCATCCAATAAGAAAGATTACTGCCATTTTATGCATAGTTCTGGCGCATGCTACAACCCACACACATGGTCATGCGATTTATTTTCGTTTTCGACAAATCATGGTTTTATTTTAAAAATTCACAATAACAAAGAACGGATACTCAGGAAGTGAGCGATAAAATCTATGCTGGTATATTTTTATAACACAAAAAGCTGTTTTTTCTTCCTTTCTACAACAATGATACTATTCGTTCCCTTGTTTATTTGATTGTTTTCGTTATAATTCTCATGGCGCTGTTAGAATATAGTTTTACTAGAACAATGTGAAGTTGGAACAATGAATTTCAAGTAATGCAGATGCTGTTGACTTTATTTTCATTCGAAGCGAAAATGATCATATGGTTAAATTTGATATTCGCGAACGCTATTACTTTTAAAATGTTCGAGGAAATATTAGGTAATTATTTTTAAAGGAAATAATTTGCAGTTACAAAGCAATCGCTTAAAAATGTTCAGTTGATATATTTCTTAAAATGTTCTGTTTAAACTTATGTTCAATTTTAAATGTTTTTCAAGGATTAAAATCTAAAACTGTCAATAATTAAATAATAATTTTAAGTCAGAAATTTCGAATAATTCCCAATGATATTTTTGATGAATCAATTGATTCAAGTTCTTCAGAAAAAAATGATGAAAATATTAAACATGAAAATTTAAGGTGTTGCTTTATTAATATATATACATGTGTGTGTGTGTGTGTGTGTGTAATGTAATTGGAAAAGTAAATTTATTACAAATTTTATGTATTATAATTTTGAATACTAAAAGCGATAGGGTTTATCAACATTTAAATCGGTATACATATTTAGTGGCGTTAATCTTAATTTAACTTAATAAAACTTGATGTTCGCTTAACATTAAATTTTATATTATCAACTATATTTTATAAAAATTATCTTTATTTTAACGAAAAGATTCCACTCATTACACGATGTGGCTAAAAAAGTACCTATCATTGCTGAGACTAAACGCTGCTGCGTCAAGTTGCTGTCGTCATTTTGCGTCAAGTTGTCACCGTCGATAAGACCTGGATTCAAAACCAAGCCAAAAAAAATTGCTTTCGGTGAATCTGCACCAAATAATCAGCGCCAACAGAGAATTTATGAATTTTTTGGGATGCGAAGGGCGTCAAATTGGTGGATATATTAGTAAACGGAAAAAGTACAAGTAGACAATAATTACAGTGGGTCACCCCATTTTTAACATAAGTAGTGTTTGAGCCTCCTTTGTATGCCAGAAAAAGAAAAAATAATATTAGAAAACTTTGTTTCTAAATTCCAATTTTGCTGTGAATATTTCTATTATGAAACCCATTCCAGCAAAAATGAAGTATCGAGTACCTCTTGGCGACTTTCGGGAGAAAAGTTGACTTTGAAAAGAAATAGTCCACTGCATAATTTTGAAACTCACAAAACCTCGTAATTTTGAGCCTCGTCAAGTGACGAGGACGACACCTGAGCCGGCACCACTCGCTTAACTTCCATGCCACGCCAATGGTAGGACTTTTAATCTGAACAAATTTAATGTGCATCAGCCAAGGCTACAAGGCGGGTCTTTAAGGCATCAAGGCTTGAACCTACGACTCGACGAAAACTGCCGGCCGTGAGTCCATGACTATGACCACTAAGCTACCGCGGCCATTGACAGTTGAGACTGCCTTCGCGTTTTTTTTTTTTTTTTTTTTTGGAAAATATTCACTGGAAGTAACACAACGTTTTGATTGTTGCTTGATTTCCGGTGCATAATGAGGAATCCAAGTCTCACGGATGGTGGCAACTCGACGCGACAGCAATCAAATTTTGATTTGGGAGCAAATAACTACCAAATCAAAACTATCTCATGAATCAATGTCAAATTTGTTTCGATTCCATTTATCAGATGTCAGCACCCAATGATTACCCAATTTACCTTAATGATGCCATCTGACTTCAGATACAAGTAATTATTTTAACCACCCTTGTATCATTTCTAAAGTAAGTTACTTCTGTTCTAGATCAGAAACTATTGGAATTATTTTATACTTCCTTCATCAAGAGAGTAAGTAAAAGTTGAATTTAATGATGATAGTCTTGTTTTGCAATGTTTTAACAACTAAACTAAAAGGGGATATCTCTTCTGCTTAGTTGATGATTTTATCTTCTCCCATCGTAGGTAAAGGGTGCCGCCACAGACTATTTGATTTTGAGGTCAAAGCGCTCTTCAATGGGCACATTTTTTTTTCAAATTAACAATCCTGATTACACGAAGGTTGCAAATGAAGTAGTGGCAACATAGATAGTTCTACTTAATAACAAATTAACAATTAAAATTGCACTACATTTCTTCAATATAATCCCAAGCAAAGTTTGGTAACTTTTGCCAAATGTAGGGAAGCCGTAGAATGCCGTTGGCAAGGGATTGTATGCTGATGACAGCAAAGGAGTGCCCTATTGCTATGAACACAGATGTCACGACAGGAAATCGGATATCTCAGAGGCGAGCGTTGTCGTGCAACGAGATATGAAAATTCTCTCGTAATAAATGTGAGCTGCTTAGCGGGATGCAAATGATGCTGTAGAAATCAGCAATAGTAATCTGCCTTAACAGTTTCTCCTTCAGGTACAGCATGCGTGAGAACGAGTCCATATGCCATGATCGGACGCAATTTATTAGATCTCCTGTCAGACTTTCTGTAGACACGGCGAAATTGGCTGACGATATTCATTCGATTGACGTTTTAATTCAAGCTCGTGGGCTCGTTCCCACGTCTCATCATTGGCTTCAATACGCTTTAGAAATGCATCTGTCCAGGTGGAAACTTGCCAGTGCGTACCGGTGTCATTTCTGCAGGTCGGTGAGTCAATGTGGAACCAAAGGGAGGGAAATTTTTCTGTTGGTAAAACATTTCTTCAATATGTACCACATCGTTTGATGACAGAGTTCTGGGGATATTTCTCGAAATGTCAAACGATGTTATACGGAAAGGAGACATTATTGACGAAGTCAATCTGAGGTTGAGGAATGGATGACCGACTTGTGCTACACAAATCCGCAGTCTCATTCCGACCCGAACAAACGACTTGAAATCCATCGCGCAACTCTCATGTATGGTAACGCACTATTGCAACTAGCTTCACATAATCTGTGTTAACATTCAGATGCCTTTTTTTTTGCTACGGGCAACCACGATTTTAATCCATGACTGTTGAACACATTGTGTAAACATTCTTAAAGCAGTAAAAATTACACTCTTCTCTTTGACGTTACAAGCAACTATTCTTTGAATTGGAACAACTAATTTATACAGTCTGCACATCAACAGCAGGGCCACCTCAAGACTTCCATACCCTTTTTGCGCATTCCCGATCGTTCCCGATTTTCTGGACTATGATTTCACAACTTTATTTGTAACACTCGTACTACAAATAATTAAATTTTTAGTAAAAGTTATTTCCATTTTTACTAATTCTTATACATTTTTCAGGAAATCCCTTGCAACCGATCAACTTAGAATTTCATCACCGAGAGACCATGGCTATATCGAGCAATAATGATGAAGTCGAAGAATATGAGAATGAATACGGTATTTATTTTTTCTCCTTAAAAACATGCTTTCTTAGAAAGTAGAGGAATTTAACTCTGTATTAACATATCAAGGTATAGGTTTTTAAAATAAAGTGGAACTTCTAGCGTCTCTCAGAATCGTAGAAGTGGTTGTGAACTTCTTAAACCTACCAAGGTTGTCTGAAAAAATTTAAGATCCCAGTGAAAATTCGCCAAAGAGGTACAATACAACATCTGTGTCGATTTCATTTAAGTATAACTTGCCTCAATCAAAAAAATAATTTTACTTGTCAATTTCTGCATTTCTTCCAGGTGATCCTGTAATGGACGAATCTGATAAAAATACTCACGTTCGTAAGCGCAGGGCAGCTAAGTGGTCACCTGATTATGATCTATACGGTCAATGGGCAGAAGAATACTATGCAGAGTATGAAACAGCAGAACTAAATGCGGCAAAAGTTTCAGTGTCTAAAGGAGATGTTCTTGATCAGGTGAAATATGTCTGAATTCTATAAATATCTTATTACGTAAACATCGCTCATTGTGGATTATATGACGGATTTTTGAAAAGTAAAGATATAATGCCGTATAACCAACCAAAAAATTGTTAATTGATAAAATGTCCATTACGAATTATAATATCAGTACATACCTTATTTTTCGATATAGTTGTCACCATTGTCCAAGCATTTGGTAAGTCGAGGTAAGAGCTATAGTAATCCACAGTCATAGAAGCTCACCGCCTCTAAACCACATTTCAACTTCATTTTTAATGTCATCATCATCATAGAAGTTTTGATCTACACGATGTTTCTTCGGATAAAAGTTTAAGTGGATGTCACTGGGCGCAAAATCCGGGCTGTATGGCGGATAATCTAAAACTTCTCACTTGAAAATTTTCAATAGTGCTTTGGTTTTAAGAGCTGTGTGAAGACGAGCGTGATCGTGTTATAATTAGGGCAAATAATTAGGATATCAAAAAAAAATAATTAGAATACAAAACAAATAATTAGGGCATGTTGCAAGCAGACTCTGCTTGTCAACATGCCCTAATTATTTGTTTTGAATTGCCCGTCCAAGACGTGTCAAAGTTCCTGAAATTGACGTTTTGAATTTCCTGGCCTTTGGGAAATTAGAATGGTACCATTGCATAGACTGTTCCTTGGATTCAGAAGTGTGGTGATTAACTCATGCCTCATCACCAGTATAACAATGTGATTAAGAAGCTCATCTCCTGTTTCTGTATAGCGTGAGAGAATATCGAGTGCGTAGCCCGTCCTTTTCTTGTAAATGTTCTTCCGTTAACATTTTCGAAAACCACCGTGCACTCAATATCCAGTATCCTAAAATCACAACTTTCTTGAGTTGTCATGGACAAATTTGGTATCGTTTTATGCTATTCTTTGACAAAAGTGAGACCCCTGTTTGCTTAAATTGTTGCGTCCGTTCGTTGAAGAAGAGCATCAAAAATCACAGATGGCCTATCCATTCTGATTTCATCACGAACATCGGTTCTACCTTCAGAGAAATAATAAAAACATTTCGTTATATATTTTTTACTCATAATGACCCCGTACACAGAAACGATTTCTTTGTGAATATCCACTGGATGCTCCCTTATTGCATGGAAAAAAATATGACGGAACGAAGTTCACATATGGCGGGATTCTGAATTTACACAGCCATTATTGACACATACGTATTAAACAAAACGAAACGTAAAAGTAACAATTTATTGCAAGGGAAAACCCAAAGATTCGAGATTACAAACCACATTACCAAAAAACACTCACCATAACTTCTCCCTGCCCATTATTCACGGTGTATCTTTACTTTTCGAAAGTGTTTCGTGTATATTGTTCTCCATTGGCTAATATTTTAAATTCCACGCCAAAAGGTAAAAAATGAAACTTACCTTATCAACTGACTATCAACCACCTAAAAATTACGCCGCGACTTTTGCAAATAATTAAGTTTAATTATGATGAGTATTCAAAATTACAGAGCAATGTAAATTGGGGAATATTAACTCCGTATCATCTAACAAGTACGTCGCTCCTAACACTTTTCGAAGGAACGAATCTCTTTCATTCCCACCTCGTCGGTCTGTCCGTCTATATGTATTATTTTCTCTCTTCTCGCACATGCTCTGCCGGGAACGGATCTTTAACCGCATCTTTTGAAGGGATTAATCTGGAACACTAGAGATCGCCAGTTGACGTTCTCTGGGTGCAGGAAAGGAGGTAATCTCTAAAGCATTGCTAGCAGTCCATTCCTAGTGGAGGAAGAAGTCATAGTTCCACATACAACTCTGTCAGAACTCGCCAAATCATGAAAGTCATCTATGAGTAACCATAAGACATCCGTAATCTCATTGTTCTCAAGTTCTTTTGTTAAAGTAGTTTTGGTGTTCGAATTTGAGGGCAAAGTTTATTTCAACATAGACGGAATTCGATCTCTTGAGTTACTCGCCTTTAACGACAGGGCTTTTAAATTTAAACCACAGTCAAATAACAAAGTAGACGTCTAATTTGGTTTTTCTTTCCTTCATACTTTATATGGAAAGAAAGAAATTTACAGTAATGTGACTTTGTTGAATATCGTCATAACTATGTTCCAATTTCAATGGTTATCAAATGTTGCAATACAATACGAGGATGGTTCCTAAAGTACCCGTGTTAAAAATGGAGTAACTCCCCTAGTAATCCTGCTTCCTTTTTCTAGAAAGTCTATGAATATGAATAACTTTCACATCCCGAATAATTTTAGTCATAGCTTTTCTGGTCATCTTCACCATTTTTAGTGAAACCACTATCAAGCAGCCTCATTGTTTTATTCGTTGCTTAGTTTTTTTTCTCTTTTTTGTGTGTATAATGTTGATTCCTGGTTTCATCACAGTGACAACTGGATACATATTTGACGACAACTCGACGCAGCTGGAATCAAAACTAACCTATGAATGAGTCTCAAATTTGCTTTTGTGCAGGTTAATTGATGGAAGCACACAATGATAACACTAACTTGTCTTATCAAAGCTATCCATGGTCAAAAATAGGTTCTTAGGTACGAATAGCTAGAGGTGAAAAATTATTTCTCTGTTAAAGTTATCTCTAAAAGATAATACAAAGTTAAAATGAAGAAAAATTTTTACACTCGAAAAGGTTTTAAGACTCTCTTCCAGTCATTTTGATTTCGTAAATGTAATGTTAATCTGCTTTGGCACATTTTTACTTTCCTCCTCAAATCTATACTAGCATTTATTTGAAAAGAATGAAATGCATCCGGAAGCGAGAGAAAGAGAGAGAAAAATGAAGTTTTGTAGAAAAGTATTCATTTCTCGATTTTAGAAAATATTTAGAAACACTTTTGAAGGCCGAAAACCCACAGCAATTGAGTGACATTGGAATTTTATGGCGCAAGAGCCAGATATGGCTATGCAGTGCCAAACCAGGTGATGCATTAAAATACGATATTGGAAACGCATAACAAACATAGACTGAGGTCGAATATGGTTTTTCTTTTGTTTTAAGAAGTGAGTGGTTTCTGTTTGGTCCATGACATCCATTAACCAGGAATCATCTACATCATGTAAAACACAAAGGTTAAGTGTAGGGGTATATTTTTTGGATTTATATGCATTCATTTGAATGTCTACCTTTGGCTTATTTTCTAGAGTCAGATGAAAAATATTTTGGTACAAGCAAATAACTTTGTCTACTTTTACAGGGTTTTCTCCTATTCACATTGTATGTCTGGGTCAAAACTTTAAAAGCTTTTTCTCACATTTCAAATCGATCAATTGAGCGATCCGATCGGGATGGAGAATGATATCAATTAGTAGATAGTAATTTTTCGGAAAGGTACTATTGAAGATAAAATATCCACCTGAATAGATAATGACGATGTGGTAATTCTAGGTAATGTAGTAGACGGTAGGCAATGGAGTAGATGGGTTGGCAATGACTCCAGACATTGTAGAGTCGGACATACGACTTCGTAATATTTCGATATTTTTGAGTGAAGACTGAAAGAGAAGATTAAGCAGTTTGTGAGTAAGGGAAAACCCACAAACGAACCGTTAAAATAGTCATAAAATTTAAAAATCGGAGAAAAAATGTAATTCCACATAAACCTTCATTTGTTTTTTGTTCTTTCGAATACATTTTATATTTTATTCAAATAAATACAATAGTTTAGGTTTAAGGAGGAAAGTAGAAATTTCCCATAAGAAATTTTATTTCTACCAACCATTCTGATTTCGCTCATGGGATCAAAATGGTTGGTAAACGAGAAATTTAAAGAAAGAAAAAAGGAATATTTTGAACTTATAACTTGCAATATGAGAAATTGCACTTTATTCGCTCCAAATAATAAGAATAATAAATGCGTTTGAATCTACCGTATGTCAACATAATTATCAATTCAAATGCATTGATATATTCTTTATCTCCCGTATTATTGCAGTTTGCTCGTAAAGCAGCAGCAAATAAAACTGTAGAAGAAATACAGAAAGAAATCGAATGGGAAATAAAGAAGAAAGGTTTGCTCCAGATGGGACTGGTCATTGGAACGTGGATAATCGGAATAATTATCATACTCTGTGTCATCAAAATAATAGGTAGTAAAAAAACACATTTTTTCTTTTTTTAGAAATGCTATAAAATCATTCTTCTGAAATAGCTTAAATCAAATTTTGAAGTACAATTTTTAATGCATAATATTCATTTTTTAAAAGAATGGATATATAAATATATATATATATATATATCCATTCTGCATATAGAATGGATAGGTGCAATTATGAGGGTATTTTTAAAAAAACAATTTTCGCGACTTATTAAATAACTCTGCTTTTATTCTAAAAGCATATTTATGCAATATTTTAGGTTTTTCAAATTAAAACCTGAATAATTTACGGCGTTGTTAGTAAGTAAACATTTAAATGTCACTTATTTTTTTCTTAAAAAAAGTCACTCACTAATGAAGATGTCAAGAGTTAAAATACTCTTTTTAAGATGAAATCAAAAACCATCAGTTAATAATAAAATATCTTTCCTCTCAAATTTCCTGGATTTTTCTATCAAAAAAATTCTGCCCATTCCCAGCAAAAAATTACGTTGGGTACAAAGTAAATAATTCATTAGATCTTCAGACGCAGCATACGCTCGGGTGTCAAGTTTGGTGATTTTTGTTGTGGTTCAGAATACCGTTATTTACAACCCTTAAGATATTTCCAATCTCATCGAAAGCCGAAAATAATAATAATATAAACTTGGATGTACATTGCATCTATTCATTATTTTCTAATACCAAGCAATGCAACTTATTTTTAGAAATAGATGACAAATTACTTTGAAGCACATGAGTCTCACAGCTCTTAATCTACATATTCTGGTGAGCTTTTGTGAATAAGTTTTGTTTTCATGCTTACTCAGAACTGAGTATTTAAGTGTATAAAAATAGTGGTGTCTGAAATAAGTGAGGAAATTTTGTGTGTAGACGAGAACTCGTGCTCTGATTGGATGCTGAATTTATTACGATTGGTGGAGAAGGGTGACGTTAGCGACTATGAGATTTTAACTTTGTAGTTTAAAAGTAAAGAAATTAATCAGAATATTCTTAGGGGTTTTTTTTGCCTGGGTTATAATGAAATGTTTTTAAGATAATTGTTGTTGATGGTCGAGAGATTATTAAAGAATTTAGTGAGCATTTTTTACATTGTGGTTCTGATGGTTGAGAACCGTAATGCATTATAAATGTCTGAATTTCTCATGAACCATCTAGCGTTTACAATGTCTTGAAATATTATTTTGGGCTTTTTCTAGCTCATATGTGTGTGTTTTAGCAATAAACCCCATATTGGGCAACTATAAGTTAAGATTGGTCTAAGAATTAGAATATAGACAAGGAACTTATTTTCAATTATTTACTCCGAGCAACTAACGGGTAAATAGAACTCGAAGTTGCTCGGAATTTCTATTTTATGTGTGTGATATATTTTTCAAACGTGAGTTACTTACCTAAAAGTATGCTAAGGTGTATTGTGTGTGGAGACCAAGTGAATAATTGGTGGCCATGTAGACACAAGAATTTATTCTTGTTCTATTGCATGTGAACAGGGACGTTTTAAGACTTCTTGAGGCCCTGGGCCCTCATCAAAAAATAGGCCCCACCTGCAAACCTTTAATCTAATTTGGTGTATATGAATATACAGATCTATAAAAACAATCCACAGTAAAATGAGGTTTTATATAAATATTCGTTTTCTACATTTTAAATTTGTAAAATCATTAATTCGGTCTTCAAAATCAATTGTTAATAATATTTCGTTTTTAATATTCATCAAGCTAAAACTATTTAAACGTGATTGAGTCACACGATTTCTCAATTCGTTTTTGACCAGTTTGAGTTTTGAAAATGAACGCTCACCACTCGCGTTAGTAATAATCATTGATAAGAAAATTTTCATTATTATTTCAATACTGAGAAACTCGGTGAATAGTTTTTCATTACACTTGTATGTAAAGAATGTGTTGATCCCAATTCCAGTCCCCTCATCCAACAAACGTTCTTCATCTCCATTGGTAGAATTGTGGCCGGCGGATTTCGTTCAGTCGCGGGTTCGATTCTTGGCTACCAAAGACCCACTGTGTAGCCGAGGCTGATGCACATTAAATCTGTCGGGCCCAAAGTCCTCCTTTGGCGTGGTGTGGATGTTAGAAGAGGGGGATGCCAGCTCAGGTGTTTTCTCGTCACTTGACCGAGGTACAAAATTACGAGGTCTGTCGCCAATACAGCCCTCGTGTTGCTTCTAGTGCGACGTTAATAAAAACTAATCCATAGGTAGAATTATATTTTTTATTAATCTTAATTTTTTCCATTTCTTCTCTTTGCTTTTTCTTCAGCTTTTCGCCATGAATGATCATGTAAGACTTGAAATGCTTACATTCCAAGTTCATTTCCTCTCCATTGATGTCTTTATCGTAAAATTTTGATATTTTCTTGCATGCTATTTTAATATCTATCTCAACCAAATTAAAAATATTTTGAAAAAATCCAAACATTTCAAAAAGCTTCTCATATTTTTTACTACTCGTTTATATATTGTAAATTAGTGAATCGATTATTGGTAAAAAGATTTCTCTCTATTTTAAATTTCTGGCTGTGGCTGTTTTCAAACGTTGTGTCGGTGTCTCTATTTCATTCAAGGAAAATTACCCTAACGCGGGGTTGTCTTACACGCTTGTGAACACTTTGAAACTCCTTTATAAAGGACTCTTCCTTGGTTTTTGACTCATAATAGTCAAAAGAGTCTCTTTTGGTTTTTATATATATCATTAACGATTTTAATCATTTTAAACCTTTCGAGATATCCATATTTTTACTCTGGAGAAATAGATTTACTTTGTCAATATGTGTCAAAAAAGTCAATCCAAAGGATAGTTTTAAAAAAAAGTAGCTTCTCTAATTCATTCATCTTAATTTTTTGCAGAAAGTCTAGTTTCCTCTGCCTATAATTTATCATTAATTAAGCATCCATGCTCATGAAAATATTTAAAAATACTTGCAAACACTTTTAAAAAATCGAAAACCAGAGAAACATTTTTTTTTTTTCGCTCTTTCGAATTCATTTTATTCTATGCAATTAAAAGCGATACCCTAGATGTAAATAGAAAAGTACGAAACTCCATAAGATTAACATTACACTCTTGTTGTCGTGTTGATGGTAGCCTCAAAGGTTTTATATCAATACTAACTGGAATACCCATTTTCCACACGAGTGAAGTTTTAAAATAAAATGATCAGTTATTAAAAAATAAATGACCAGTAAAACTTAAAATAAATGACCAGTTATAGCTTAGAATCCACTTTTAAACCTGTACGAGATGATGTACAGAAAAATTGTGAATAATTTAGTAAATGATGGCTTCCCTTTTTATTTATATCCTAAAAATAACTAAGATGTTTTTTTAAAATAACACACTCGCATTTTGGGGACGAGTTATTCTTAAAAGAATAGTTATTTTGCTACTAAAAATAAGTAAATAAATAAATAGACTGTTTTAAAAATCATTATGCCTTATCTCACGTATTATGCACATAACAACGTGTAAAATTTCGTGATTTTTTTTTTTTTTTTTTTTTTTTAA
>BMAW01033619.1:94362-106136 GCA_019974015.1 Nephila pilipes | reverse complement strand
ATCATTGTAAAAATATTCTAAAAAGTCTATTAAAATGTTTTTATATAGTTTTTTAAACAATTAAGAGATTATTTCATGCAGTTCAGAGGGAGAGAGAAAAAAGTTTACAAAAAATAATTTGATATAAAAAACCAACGTTTTTATATGGTGGCAAAGTTTATTAGAGAAAATTATTGAAATATTAGTTAAAACTGTTAGTTATTTTTAACTTTAAAATTTACTTAAAAAGAGACATTTGTGAGCGTATTAAAAAATTCATAATACTCATAAAATCAAAACATGCATTTGAAAGTTTGTAAGTCATTCTATTAAAAAAAAAAAAATGGGAACCAGAATTCAGAAAAAATTATTGTGATAAGACATGGCGCCAAATATTGGAAACTTTCTTTCTTGCGAATGATTACTGACTAAAAGTCAGCAACCCTTACTATCTCGGAGATAGTAAAGGGGAGATAGTATCTCCCCTTTGTGAGTACAAAAGTTTTACGATGCCTCATGCGGCGTAGGGAGTGGCCGGTGTTCCCAGAAGGGGAAAGAAATTTTTTCCTCAATCCTAAAAGCGCAGAGAGGAAAGAATATTTTGACTTGTTAAAATTATTGAAATATGAGTTAAAACTTGTCGCAAACGTCTAAATATTGCATTGTTAGGCGAGTACGAACGATTCCCGAAATTTCAAAGCTCTAGCTTGATGGGAAGTTGGTTAAATTAACGATCGAAAATTTGATGACACACTCACACACACCAAGTGAAATTCAGAAAAACGTTTTAATAAAATAGCAGAATTTTTTTAAAACAGGATACTATTTTTATAACTCTGTCAATAAAAAAAAATCAAATACAATTACATATTATTTTACTACTTTTAATGCGATATAAATATTTGTATATTATCATAAATCTCGAATACAATTCCAAAATAAAAGCATAATTACCTATTGCTGTTTCAAAAAAATTAAATTTAAAGGAATGAATTGCTGATTTAGAACCTTAGACCACTTGTTTCTTCGAAAAAGTGTGATTACCTTCAGGGTCGTTTCAACCCTCTTTTTATTAGTCCTGAAGCCTGTTAAAAATCGGGAATTTGTTTTGTCACTTCTATTAGGGGCTTAAGTGTATCTCTTGTCCATTCATGAGCGATCCTTAACTCACGTGTACAAATAAATGAAAGGACGTTGGATGGAGTGTCTGTTATGTCTGTGACTGTCCTTCCCCCAGCAGCATTTTTATCAATAAATTGGACTTAACTCGCGTTAGAAATAAAACTAATATTTTCCCCGATTCTCAACAAACGTTGTAAATACAAAAATTATAACATGGAAGTAACTGTCTTCAACCAGTTATGTCCAGGAATAACAATTGACAATTAAAATTATTCTGATCATGATCTTATTGAGGCCGAGTAGAGAACGAGGCGAGGCCCTGGGCCCAGTTGGCCATGCCTTAAGACGTCCCTGCATGTGAAGGCCTTCATTTTATTAATATTGAGAGCAATTTTCAATTTGGAGAACCAAGTCTTCTAAAAGTGATGTGTTTTTCGAGCGCTCTGGCAATTATAATCTGTTCTTTGTTTGGGGCTAGTATCGCCGTTAAATCTGCGTACATGCAGAGAATCGGGTTGAATGCTTTTGGTTCACGAATAAACAGAATAAAGTTAATCCAGGAATTGACCCTTGGGTCACGCTCGCAGAGATATTCATTAATTTTGAGAGTGTACTATTTACTCTAACAGCAAAAGTTCAATTTTTATGAAATAAGAATTTATTAATTAGATGAGGGGTTTTAATTTTGATTAATTTATTGCATGTGAATAATTTATTGCAGTCCCTCGTGTCAAACTCTGTCGAATGCTTTTTGAATATCAAGGAAAATTGCACTTGTAGATTTACTAATATTAAAGTTGAACTTAGCGTTCTCAATGTCACTGGGAAGCTAGTGGATGGTGGATAATTTCCCCCTAAAACCATGCTATTCATGGATTAGAATATCATGATTTGTAAGATGGCCATTTATTCTATTAAAAGTTACTCTTTCAGCAAGTTTACTTAAAATTGGTTAGATAATTATGGAACGGTCTTGTGCTATTTTCGTTACGACGAAACGACTTATAAATGACAATTTCATAAAAGCAAAGTTAGAATCAATCATTGGTTTAAATCAGAGGTTCCCAAATAGTGGACTTAGTAGAGCTTTAAGGGGGCGTTTTTGATCCAAGATTAGTATAGAAGGCGTCGAGATTCAGTTGAGGCACCTCTAGGCAATATTTTCAAAAACGCTTGGAAACTTAAGGTTGATATATAATATATGCCCAGTCGGAATTTGCTTTTCCTCGCCAAGTAAGCAATTTTTAATTGAAGCGTTCAGCAATTTTTCACCCTTACAAAATTTGATCTCATCGGAAAAAAAGTAGGAATACCATACTGCATCTGTTTTTAACAAACATTGGTTAATGTAGTAGCTACTTTCTAGTCATAAAGTAGTTGCAATTCCCTGGATTAGGATATTCCCCTTTCTTTAGCAAATGATTGTTACATATGCATCAATAAAATAGAACAGATTTAACAATATAAGAAGTATACAAAAAATTATATGATTAATTTGAAGTGATGAAAATATCTCTGAAGACTGTCAAGTATTTTATTTTATGTGAGGTTAGTTAAAAATATTCCCTTTATTTTTTTTCAAAATATAACTTTCATATTTTATTTTTCTCAGACATTAAGGAAAATGTACTGTTTTACCTTGTTAACATGCTTTAGTAAAGATCCACAGTTATAATAACAATTCCAACACCATGTAGGCATTTCCATCATCCCTTAAGAGCATCTGTACTATTCAAAGTTCGTTAAACTTTATTGCTTGGGTCTGTGGCACTGATCCAGACAATGGCACATCATCCTTTATTTTGTTAATATGCAAATAAAACATATAGTTGGGACATTCTTTTATAAACAAACTGAAGAAGTTTAAACTTCGTTTTTTAACCAGCTATGTAGTATAGACTCAGATAGATTGAGTTCTTCGGTAATTTCTGCTTGTCTTTCCCTTTTCAAATTCGTTCCATAACATTTTAAGTTTTTCCTATATCATATAAGCCTTTTTGTTTATGTTTACACTCTTCCAACATTATTTTTAATTATAACAGAAATCACTCTAAATAAATAAATCTTTAAAATTTGATTAATACAAAATGGTTGAATGTACAACTAACCTTTATTGACCAGGCAATCTTGAAATAATTCTGTTACGAAAAAATCCAAATTGAAGCGTTTCACTTTCTGACAAATGGTAATGCATATTTGCAAAATGGAAAGAAAAAGTATAAATGCCCGCTCTTAACAGGAAATTGAGACATCATTCATGCAACAGAATTATCTGAATTAGAATAAATAAAATAAGAATAATGAGGCAAAAAAAAAAAAGTATCTAGGATAGATTGCTTAACACAGACTTAGCAAAACCATGTGTAAAGCTAATTTGAAGTTTGCTATTGAATCAGCAAAAGTATCTAGTTCTTATACAAATGAAAAATCTAGAAAGCCTTGTTGATTTTAAGATCTCTTGTTAATTTTAGGATATTCTTCCAGTTAAGGGAAACAGGTAATAAGGCTGCATTATACTTCATAACATTCGAAACAATTTTACTACATATTAGCCAACAAAAACATTCTCTGCATAAACATCATATACAAAGTGTATGATATTTTCAAAATCTCATAAAAATATTCTTTTAAGAATTTCAATTCAAGAACAAGAGGTGTATTATATTTTCTTTTTAGAATTATTATCTAAGACATTACAAATATAAAAATATTTAAAAATAGTTCATTACGATGCTGAAATAACAAATCAGATTCACTTTCCCCTAGATTTATGAAATAAAAAATTTCAAATACATTTCTTAATGTGATTAATAAAACATAAATATCAGTAACTATTTATGGACATAAACTAAAGTTAATTTTCTTTTCAATACAGTCAAGAAATACTTTTTTAAATTATTCTGTGACTTCTGCGATGTGTACAGATTTAGAGAAAAGACTGCACATTTTGTGAACACTTATGAACCAGGAGTTTATGAGCACAAAAATGGTGAGTTAGAATACTACAAGCCAACTGAAGAAGAATTTGAAGCTTTGAAAGAAACTAGAAAGTTAATGTACAGTGTAGCCTAAGGCATTGGATTCTAAATTAAGATTATTTTTAAATTTTATCAGAAAGAAAACTCTATACAAAATTTTTAATTTCTCTTTCACAATTAACTCTTGTTCAGTTACCTTAAAATTTAAAAATATATATATTTTCATATTTCTACTTCAAATTATTTACTAATGTGTAATAAGTATAATTATACAATATTTATAAAACTTTTTGAACGAATGTACATTAAAGAAAGTTTTAATACGTACTTGTGTTTGAGAGATAATAAATTGTAAGTCAATCCAACAGGACACAATTATTGTACATCACTTCATTGGATATAGACACTCCATAGATGAACTTATTAAAAATGCAAATATACTTTTTGCTGTTCCATTTATAAATAAGTTATATAAATAATGTATCAATTTTATTTTACATTTGTTCAGTTATACCTCAAAAACATTTTTCAATATTATAATTCAGGGCATTTAATTTCTTTTCAAATAATTCTGTAATTTGCATTCATATATTTTGAAAAATAACTCAAGAGGAGTAATCTTTTGAAACAATTATTTCAAATTTATAAAATAAAAATTAGGTTTATAATTATTTTTTTTTGAATAATGATTCTTTCATAATTAAAAAAAATTCCAAGTTTATTATGAGAGAAAAACACAATGATGCAGATGTAACAGAAATAAGAACCAGTACATTTTAACTATGGAAAGAAACATTCACTCCTTCAGCAACTTAATAGTAAGAAAAAGGTAGTATAAAACAATATCACATGATTAGTTAGTAAACATTCGATTCCACACACACGTAGTACATTTAATTTACAAATTTAAAAACACTGCAAACTAACAGGAAAAAGTGCATATTCATCTCAAAACACACAACTGAAATCATAAACAATTAATAAAAAGCTCTTCTGAATTTCAAAAAATGTTCTTTAAAAAATATAACTATAAAGAAAAACTACATAATAAATTCCTCATTGACCTTTATAAAAGTTGAATAAAATAAACATACATTCTCAATAACTGTATTAACACTTATTAATGCATTTTTGAAGAGCTTGTAACATGTTTCTTTTAAATTTCATTTTATTTTGTTCCATTTTTTTTCCATAACTGATATCACTTTAAATGCTAAAAATTTAATTTATGTTGTATTTGCCATAGAAAACTGCTGCAACGAGCAACGTAGAAACATTCATTTTCATAAATAGAGATCCAATAGCAGAAATTAAATAGATTTAAATAAATCTTTTCCTATAAATATTACATTAATATGATTTACACACTTATAAAATGTTTTAAGTATCCTAAACAGAAATGGTACATTCAGCTTCATTAAATATTAAAGGAAAAAATATTAAAGTTCACTAAACTTTCACCTGCATGCTTTTTTATTATGTACAACACTTTTGATTATTCCATTGCAAAGGTAAATTTTTTTGGTAATATATTTTATTTTAAAAATATTTTTGGATTTTGCATATTTAGAGAAATTTCCAGAAAATTGCTGAAGAAATTAAATCTTTTTCAATATAGTTAAGAAAGTGATATGCTTCAAAATGATTTAGATTCTCAAAAGCATTCAATGCACTAAAAAATATTCAAAAATTTTAAATTGCACAAGCAAATTATCCAAAATAAAGAACATTATTTAAAATTTTTTAAATGAGAAATTTTATTCTTTTCAGTTTTTTGAGTATTAATATATAGCATTTTTTTTAAATCTATATATATAAAATTTCAATTTTTTCAAGTTGTATAGATTTTCACTTGCTCCAACTTAAAAGCACCTTTTTAACCAGTTAAATGCATCATTTCATTTATGAAGTTTCTGCATACATATAATACAGCAAATATTCAAATAAATATCAAACTCTAATCAGCATGTTTTACGTTTTACAATTCTATTTCATGCCTAGAAACTACATTGATTATAAATAAATACAATATGAAGTATTTGTATTTAATATTTTTTATTTGAAAATATCCAAAGATGAAAATCCTAATTATTCTAACACATTATAGATCATTCTTCATAATATAATGAATTGTAAAATTATTATGCAAAGATTTTTTTAAGATTAGGTATGTTTACGATTACTCTACATTAATTAAAACTGACCATCAGTATAAACAATTTTAAAACATCTAATTTGTAAGATCCCTCCTAATATTTGAATTATATCAAAATATTTCTTTCTAATATAAGATCTAGCTTTAGTCTGTACTCTAAAAATACCACTCTGTGTAGATGAAGATGAAAGTTAATATCTCTCACAATACATAATGAATAAAAGATAATATTTATCTTTTACGTATTACATATGTAAAAGATTTCTTGGGGAAGAAATTTAAAGCACTGGAGTAGGGATATTTTTGCAAGGAATGTGTATATGTGTTTCTTTAGATTTGAACTTGATGGCATTAAAAACATATATCTGAAATTTTATGTAAGATATTTATAATTTAAAGTTTTTTCATATGTCTAGAACATTTTGTAGTTGTACACTTGTATTTTTAAAAATACCATTAATACTCTATTCAATGGAGATGTAAATGGAATCGCAAAATGATCACATAGGCATTATTTCATGAAAAATTACTAATTTTATCAAAAATATACATTACATTCTGCTTGTCCAAATCTTTGCAACAAAAATAAAAGAAAAACAAATAAGTACAGGGCTCTTATGTAGTTTTATTCTCTCCACCACAAGTATTTCATTTTTTTTTAAAAAAAAATACTTAATTGCAGTATTGTCACTTTTAAATATCATGTTTATGTACAATAAACATACATTGATTTAATCAAAATCTATCAAAAACATTTCTCAGTCTTAAATTTAGCTAACAAATCTTATTCATAAATATAATTCATTAAAAGAATTTGGAAGGTCTATATCAATTGTGTTAAATTGGTACATTTATTCTCAGAATTTGTTTAGCATATATATTTGAAAAGATACATTTATAGGCTGAATTTCTGAAAAGACTATCAATTATTTAAGAAATATTTCTTGTTTAAAAATTAAATCATGGTCTTTTTTGAAATTATAGTTGCATATTTCACATATACTTATGTACTATTGCATATACATTTTTATGAATAAAAATTCTTTCCTTAGAAATTATTTTTCTTGATTTCAAATAGAGAATTAAAGTATGGTTTATCAGAAAAACTTTTCATTTCAAAAAGATAATTTCATTTAGATAGAATTTCAAGAGTTTATTATCATTAATAAGAGTTATCATTTTAATAAAAATGTATCTAATAAATATCTTTAGATTGATTCAGTGAAAAAAAATGTAATTTAACACTATGGCAAAGAACCTTCCAAGTTTTTTTGAAAATTAAATTAAGAAGGAAAAAAAGTCACAAAGATTACTCTACAATGATTATAAAACACTATGATTATAAAAGTAGCTAAAAAAATTAATGAACTGTATTTATACAAAGTGAGTTCTTTATTATATTAACTATATTGAACAAAACCTATGCAATGTGGCACAAATTTTCAGCTGACATAAATACACACACAGAAAAAAAAAAATTAAAATTACATTTGAGCTACTTTATCCTCTCATAAAACAATAGATATGCTTGACATTTTAAAACTACAGCTTCAGATACTTCTCTGACAAGAGAATCACTGATATAGAACCACCGCCTTTCTTCATCAACATCTGCTGCTTCAACATTATCTTTGGAAGAAGAGTTTGTTTTAGAGAACTTGCGCAATAACTGTTCTAAGTCACATTGAGCTAATGGTAATTCATTCATGAAAGAATGATTTAATGTCCGGTTTGATACCTTCACATAAGCTGTATAATGTCCACTACGCAGATGACCACTGTGCTCAACGATGCCATACAGAGAATATAAAATTTCATCCTTCACTGAAGACATGTGAGGTAGAATCTATATTAACAATATTAAAATTCAAAATTTATGAAAAAATATGTAGTGGTGAAAAAGGTTTAAAATATTCCTTTTTGAAAATAAATTGTTTATTAAAAAATATAAAAATAAATAATAATTATAAATACAGAATTTATATAACTACTAAAAAAATTTATGAAATAAATATTAAATGCATAATTCAATATAGCAAACTCTTACATGTCATATATTTTTGTAAATAAAAATTTTTCTCTTCAAAAATTATCCCTCTCCTCCCCCTAAACACATAACACAATAAAAAAAATCTTAAAAATACATAATTCAATAAAACTTTACACCTTGAAAAATATTATAATGTATTTTGTATTATAAGTATACAATGTATTTCATTCAATAATATTTATCTCACAAAATATGAATTTATCAATATAAATTATCTAATATTCCAGGAATAAATTTTTTCAATATTTTCTAATAGAATAAAAATGGCAATTTATGCACTTCATTTTAAATTTTTGCACAGTTTTCAAATTTTTGGATTTTATGAATTAAACATGGAAGTAAATCACTTAATGGTAGTCAATGATCTTTTTTTTAAATGAAAATATTCTCTGAAATATAAATTTCATTGCTTTCACAGTTAAAGTTTAATTCTTGAAAAATGCATTTCTTTTAATCCAAACAATAATAGTTATACCAATTGAACAAAAAATAAAATATATATACAGTAAAATAATAATAAATTATCTTCATACCAAACATGCAGAGCTGCAATATGGAGTTAAATCTAAAGTCAATGGAAATTCTACAAATCTGTTCACTTTCCTTAAGCTTGTGATAATCTAAAGGGGAAAATGCAATGATAACATAATAGATAAAATATAAATTAAGAAAAGTAACTTATACAATTAAGTGATTAAAAAAAACAATTGACAAGTAATAATTTTAAATTAAAATTGTATTGTAATTAAGTAAACAACCAAAGAAAAACATTGCAATAAATGCATCTAAAGTAAAAAAGACAGAAATTACACATACTAATAGGCAACTAAAGATAAGAATAGTGATTTAGAATGAATGACAAAGTATGAATTTATGAACCTAATAAAAATTCATTCAAAATTTAATATTGACAATTTTATTTTTCAAAAATTAAATGGTAAAAAATTTATTTTTCTACTTTTCTGTTCAAATAAATGTATAAATATATGTATAAAATCCATTGATCATGAAATTTGATGCAATGCCACCCTAACTTACACCAATATTGCAATTATTCAGCAGCATTTTTCTGGTTAAGTAAAATGGTCAATGAGAATTTAAATGTGTATCACTTCTAATTTCCATTATTTTATCCAATATTTTAAGCAACAAGCTACTTTATTTAAATTATTAACAAAAATTATAAATAATTATACATTTAATTCATTTCAAACGTTTTGTTCATAATTTTATTTAAAAATAATTTTAGAACTATTTTACAAACCTGTTGGAATCTCTTTAAATGTAAAGTCAAAACTGCAGGAGGGCTAAATACTAAAAGTTGTTTGCTAGCATTGCTGTAAACTATAGCTTTCTTGTCACCTGAGTAGATTTAAAAGAATTCAAATTTTAAGCATACAATATGAAAGCTGTAGGAACTTCAAAAATAATTTATTTATAAAGAATACAATGTGTGCGTAAATAAATGCAATAAATTCAAGGTATGTTTATTTTAGTTTTAAAAAAAATTAACAAGTGATGATAATTAATAAGAATTACATAAATAACAACTTGAAATTTATCATAAAAAGAACTAACTTTAAATTACCATTGAAGTGTTTATGATTTATTAAAACAAACATAAATAACTCTAAAAAATATGCATTGATGCAAGTATTTGTAAGCAATAAGCAAAAGAACTTATATGTAATTCTGTACATGAGTACAATTTTTTTCTTTACATATGCATCAATAATCACTATGAAAATGAATAATTAATCACTGAAACATTTTTAAGCAAATAAATAAAATATTGCACATCATTGCAGATTAATTAAAACACTGCAATAAATAAGCAGATCAGTTTGTTTATACAATTCCGTTATTTTATTCTATCTATTAATAAAAGTTTCTAAAAATACCAAGGAACATTATTGTAATTAAAATAAATTCTGATTAATCAATTTCACAAATATCACTTTTAAACATAACTTGTAACTATAGTGAATAATTTATAATATAATTCATTACTCTAAAATATATACAACCATTTCAAATAACAATTTTTACAATACAGTTACATGCAATTTTTATATAACAATTGAAATTTTTATAGGCATCTAAGTTTAAGAAACAAAGTAAATTTGCAAAAATAAATACTTGTCTCTATTATACTAACTATAAAATACATTTGAAATATAAATTTGATTAAAAAAAAAAAAGCAGATATGTGTAATCTATAATAAATTTATACGTACATATATATATATAACAGGTCAATTGACAAGTCCCCGGCCTGACACATAGATGGCGCTACTAGAATTAAATCCATATGTTTTTTAGTTAGCCCGAACCCTCAAAAGATGCGTGTATAAATTTGACAGCTGTCGGATAATTAGTTTGTGAATTATAGCATTTTGAGTGAAGCAACTTTTGTTACTGTGAAAAAAATGGATAAAAAGGAATTTCACGTGTTGATAAAATATTGCTTTTTGAAAGGAAAAAATACAGTTGAAGCAAAAACTTGGCTTGATGCCGAGTTTCCAGACACTGCCCCAGGAAAATCAACCATCAAGGATTGGTATGCTAAGTTTAGACGTAGTGAAATGAGCACCGAAGACTGTGAACGCAGTGGACGCCCAAAAGAGGTTGTTAAAGACGAAAACATTAAAAAAATCCACAAAATAATTTTGAATGACCGTAAATTGAAATTGAATGAAATAGTAGACACTCTAAAGATATCAACTGAATGTGTACATCCTATCATTCACAAATATTTGGGTATGAGAAAGCTCTGTGCAAAGTGGGTGCCGCGCAAGCTCACTTTTGACCAAAAACAACGAGTTGATGATTCGGAGCAGTGTTTGAAGATGATCAAGCGTAATAAACCCGAGTTTTTCCGTCGATATGTGACAATGGATGAAACATGGCTCCATCATTTCACTCCAATCGACAGTCATCTGAGTGGACTGCACACGATGAACCCGCTCCAAAGCGTGGGAAAATGCAACAATCGGCTGGCAAGGTTATGGCAACTGTATTTTGGGATGCGCATGGAATAATTTTCATTTACTACCTTGAAAAAGGAAGGACCATTAACAGCGACTATTACATAGCGTTATTGGACCGTTTGAAGGACGAAATCGCCGAAAAACGGCCGTATTTGAAGAAAAAGAAAGTGCTGCTTCACCAAGACAACACACCGTGTCATAAGTCAGTGAAAACGTTGGTAAAAATCCATGAATTGGGCTTCGAATTGCTTCCTCATCCCCTGTATTCTCCAGATCTGTCCCCCAGCGACTATTTCCTGTTCTCAGATCTTAAAAGAATGCTCGCTGGGAAGAAATTTTCGTCGAATGAAGAGGTGATCGCCGAAACTGAGGCTTATTTTAAAGCAAAGGACAAATCGTACTACAAAAATGGTATCGAAAAGTTGGAGGGTCACTATAATCAGTGTATCACCCTTGAAGGGGATTATGTTGAATAAAAAAAACTAATTTTGCCAAAAAAA
>BMAW01033619.1:0-94352 GCA_019974015.1 Nephila pilipes | reverse complement strand
GAATTTTGTAAAATATTTTACATTTTAAAAAGAAGCAACTTGTGTTTGAAATCATGTAATCGATATTCAACTTATTTTAAATTAAAAAAACTCAAATTAATAATTTCACAAACACTCTTAAATCCACATAAAAATATGTTTTTTTAATAATTCCAGAAAATACAGAAATCTAATAATCAATGATAGAGAAAATAACTTGTTCCATTTCCCCCCCCCCTTTTCCCAGTAGATTACCAACAGTACTGTTACATATGCCACTCTAAAGTTTGAAATCAAATCTGCTTATACTATAGCTGATATTGTAACAATTATGGCACATAAATATCTTTGAGTTGAAAGTCATGATCATTTACTTAGAAACAATATCAATTTTAAATTTAAGTACTCACCAGTTTTCTTGCGCTTTATTTCACTACAATTTTCACATCGAAACTTATTATTTCCAGTCAACAACTCAGGCTTTGTAAAATGGGACAGACAAGTATCGACAGAACATTCCATTGGAGCTACCTGTTTCCTGGGTTTTAATGTTGATAAAGACTTTAAAATCCATTCCTTTGTCTGGCTCTCTGTCAGCTTGTGTGACATGTTATCTTCCCATTCATTATCAGCTTTCCCATCAGGACTTTCATCAGATCCAAGATTGGTTTTAGGACTGTCAGAGTCAGCTGTACCAGGTGAGGATGACAAAATACTCTCTTGTCTATCACTGTCCCGACGTATTCTGACTTCCTTCACTTGCATACTTAATGCATGCATTCTTTCATCTAATTCAGAACCAGTTTTGGATATGGCAACAGATTTTTCAAAGTTCTCAGCTAAATCAGCAAAACAATAGTCTTCAGTGGATGCAGCTTCTTCTGGAACATCTGGGTCTTCATTTTCTTGGTCATTTCTTGTATCTAAATTAAATGAAAGGAATTCTTTCAAGATAGGACACACACACAAAGTATTCTATATTAAAAATGAAAAACATAAAAAGAAAATAAAACCAAAATTTAAATTTCATGAATTAATAGTTTATGTTTAAAAAGCTACTTTAATAAATCATAGAATAGTAAATTAACTCATACAAATATAATCAAACTGTAATATTGCAAAATATACAACTTTAAAACAATCACTGCAATAAGTAGTATATTCTTAAAGAAAATTTGTCTCAATGTTTTCTGAATAATTAATTACAAGGCCAATAGAAACCAGCCTTTAAATATATATATATGAAGTTTTTAATTGTGTTCCTGCCCAGAAAAAATGGAGCTTATTCAGCAAATTATCAGAATACTTTTAATCTTATTATTAATCCATACACCAAGAGTGAATCAATATAAATCTTGTGTCAGTATTCAAACATCAAAAATTGTACCTAAATTTTATAGCTAAATAATCAATACTTTGCAAATTTTTGGAGTGTTATTTAAATAAAAATTTGCTTTCCACTATGAAAAAACTTTAATAGGAAAAAAAAAAAAAAAAAATTGCAATAAGTTATAATAATAAAAGAAAGCGAGAAAAAAAACATTCAACGGCATATTAAAGATATATATATATATATATATAATTAAATATCCACTCCCTTTTTAGTTCATCATCCATAGCTGCTTTATATATGATTAAATAAAAAAAAATCTAAGAGATAAAAAAAAATAATGATACATTTTTTAAAAAATTAAACTGGATTATATTTGTACTATAAAATAAACATTTAAATTAAATAAAATTACCTTCAGAAAGTAAGAGACTTTCATTATCTATATGAGGAAATAAGCTGTCACTTGACTGATCATTCAAATTAATTACTTCATCAAATAACACCAAAAAATCATCATTTTCAACTTCTGGGGACAAGACATCTTTGTTTAAAGTAATACTTTCTCCTGTTTCTTTGTCTATGCTATGATTTACTTCACAAGATTCAACTACCAGTTTCTTAGAATCTTCTTCCAGTGGACTTTCTATATCTCCATTCACTAAACTTTCAGGTTCTTTCGATGGTGATGATTCGTCAGGTCTTGTATCCACAGAATCATCATCTGAATCATTAGACTCGTCATTTTCAACATCAATTTTATCATCATCAACTGCATCATTGGCTTTTTCTTCTGCTTCATTATGCTCAAATGTATTCTCAGAAGTCTTATCATTTTCTTCAGGAACATTTCCATTCAATTTGCTTAATGTTCTTTTATTCTGGGTCCTTTTCAGTCGCTTCTAAAATAGAAATTTAAAAAGTAAATAAATAAATAAATTTTACTAAAGCCAATGAGCATGAACACATACAGAAAAGAAAACAATGGGATAAAATAAAAAAAATGAATTCAAGAAGAAAAATAAATAAATATCTAGTTATTTAGCATATTCTTTAATATATTCATTTCATTAAAACAAATCTTTCTTGAGAAAGTCATGCGACAAATTAAAAAAAGTCTTGGGTCTTAATTCTTGCCAGTTCAAATATCATACTCAATTTTACAACAAATTTTTAAGATGGACAGCATAAATGGCAATCAATTCCAGAAAAATGAGTTAAATCCAAACTAGAGAGTTTAGAAATCGTCTTGATAATGCAAATTTATAAATGATATTTTTAAACATCAATTTTCTTTTATCTGTAATATATGAAAGAGTAAAAAGTTTGGCTTCAAATCTTTTTTTTTTTAACAACAGAAGTCAAAAATATATTACATTACTTGATAATTAATCAATAAAAATCAATTCTTTTATAATTATAAAAGAACATTAAAACAAGATATTGAACAAAATTTAAAAACTGAACAAAAAGGAAAGAACAAGTTATCTACAAAGAACAAATAACATCAACAAATACTTTAGTCAATTTTAGAATTATAACAAGTTTTAAAAAAAAATATGTGTGAGCTTAATAGACAAAATCAATAGTTAGAAAAGATTAATACAAGCTAACAAGAAATGCATTTCTTTCAAAAGGAAACAATCATAATTTGCATAAATAATTTTGCCGAATAGGAAAACTTTTTAATCACATATGCATAAAATACAGAGGAAATTATAATAATTCAATTTTTAAAAATTCTAGTTCTCTACAAATTTAGTATAGTAGAATATAAAAACAAATATTTTTTTTTTTTAAATCAACTAAGCCAACTAAACTTAAAAATAAACCAAAAGCATAAATAAATTTTTTTAATTTATTTTATATAAAATGCAATACTTTGGAACTGCATTGCTATTTATATGGAAATTTAATTATGAAAATATTCTCAATGAAAAAAGGATTTTAGAATAAAAAATGTCCCTGCGTAACAAATGAACCATATTTTTTCTCGCATTGTAGCGAAGTAATTAAGGGGTATTAATGAGGATTCTAAAGACTAATTGATGAACTAGTGAATGAAATTAGAAGCTGAATTATAAAAAAATGCAAACACTCAGTTAATCTTTAATAATATGGTAATATGCTGATTAAGCAACATAGTAACCTTTTCTTTTTTCTCCATTTGTTTCAATTTTTTCTCTTGATGTTTACTTGGTCTTCCATAATCCTTTTTTGCTTTATTTGAAACATATTCATTATTTTCATCAACATCTTGATTAAGCTTGCGAGATCGAATGGCCTACAGAAGCAAGTATAAATTATAAAAATAATTCCATAGAAATCATATTTCAAACTAATTAACTATCAACAGAAGGATTAGAATAAAACTTATTTCATAAAACCTAGCATACTTAATAAAAAATAAAATTATAGTTTTGAATATATGTTCCTGGCTTTTTCAAAAGGAATTTATCTTTGTTATATAAATTTTGTTTCAGTATAAATATTAAAATCAGAAGAATTAAATCTTTTTTAACAATTCACAATATCATTCTCAATTTCTACCCCTTTCCTAGGATCTTCATCCCTTTCCCATTATTATTGGTATCAAGGATCAGTTTCAATGAATCAATTTTTTTTGTAAATTAGACAGAAAAGAAGTATGTGTTTCATGTTACACAACTTATTTCAATAGTGTTGTAATACATAATGATATACTCCCATTAGCCTAAAAGCTAACAGCTGATGGGCAGTGCTGTTGCCCCAAGGAAAAGAAGTTGAGAGTCCTAGAATTAGATAATCATTATTGCATCTTAAGTAAAAGAAAGTGATTATTTCTCTTAATCAAATTTTTCTGATTTTTGAGGAATTCCTTTATATTTTAGTAATGTTACATTTGTTGCTTTCAAGATATTTTAAGCTCTTTCAATATTTTTAAAAACTGTAATTTGTGGAATTATCAAAAATGTTTTCTATGAAATATTTATATTTACTCATATTAATTCAGAACTCAAAAATTTCAATACATGTTTCATATTAATTTCACAACTTTCTGTGGAAATTTCAATGAACTATAATTAAAAATATTATATCAACAAATATGATTTAAGAGAGACTAATATATAAATATAAAATCATTGAAGGTTTTTTCACTAAAGAAATGTAATAAAATATTTAAATTTTCTGAAGAATAAAAATATTCATTTCTCATACCTAAATATAAACCTATGAGTTTTTAATTTACTTTAATGCAATATGTGAATGACAGTTTATGGGGTTACATTTTAAATAGTAGTTAAAATGTAAAAAGGTAAAATTGTAAAAAAAAAAAAAATAAATAACTTAGATACACTACATATTTTTCCACAAATATACAATATAGTAGCTAATTACAAGTAAACTAAATAATCCTTCACACACACACAATAGCTTTCTTTTACTAAAAAAGGAAGAAAATCCTTTTAAATTGTTAGAAATAGCACAACCTGAAAACTTTGAACTCTCTCACCTTCTTCTTTAATTAAAATATTTTCACTAACAAAATAACCAAATATCTTGATTCTCCCAAAATACTGCAGAAAGTCAGACCCTTTAATTTCGATCTCTGAATATCTTGGATTTGAGCATACAAAGATTTTTTTTTTTTAATTAGAAAAGTTATCTGTTTTGTATCCATATCATTTGTTTCATCACATTATTTTGAAAAATTCTAAAATCTTCTAACAGCAATGAGTGTGTATGAAAGGAAAGTTTAGGAAAAGGGGTTTTATAACATAATGAGAAAATCCAACAAAATTTATTTAAATCTCTTATCACAAGTAACAAATGGCAAACAGCACAACATTGCCTAATTGGAAAATGCAATAAAACATTAAGCACATTTCTACTGTTCACAAATTAGACACCTTATATTCTGAAAATATGATTCATACTTGATTTATTCAATATAAAGATAATATCCGAAGGTATGTTTTACTTTATTCCATTTCTTCCCATTCAATCTGGATTTGCCCTGATCCCAACATGAAATAATATGACTAAATGAGGTTTTACCGTATATTTAATTTTTTTTTTTTTTTAAATATACTAATTTATACTAAAAATATGCTCACATAATACAAAAAAAAATTATTGAAAGTATTATACAGTTCTTTTTCTTTTTAGAATTTTGTTCAATGACAACCAAAATCATAACTTATAAATAGCTTTATGAATTTTTAATATTAAAAACTTCAGACAGGTTTAAGATTGCATCAAAACCATACAAAAACAATAATTAATGCAAATACAAGTCTATTAATGTGACCTTATCTTTCAATGAAAATCCCAAAATAATTTAAATAAAATACCGTAAAGATTTTTAAAAAAGATGCATGTAAATTTTTCTTTAAAAAAATTATTCAGGTTTGCAACAAAAATTAATGCATTGAAAAATTCAATTCTGAAGCAATATCATATTTAGATATACAAGATATAAGTAATTAAGATACAGCAACAAAACTTCACACAGGGGGAAAAAAAGTCTTTCAGACAGAGCAAGCAAAGCTGAGAAACACACAAGTTTTAAATTACTTCTGGCATTTACACATTTCTAGTAATCAGATATGAATGAATAACATATTTACTATAATTCTCTCTAAAGATTCAGTGAATGTAATATACTATTAAACTTTTCCTTTTTTTGCTGGAAAGCACTTACAAGAAATAATCATATAAAAATACAAAATATCACTCATTTAACAAAGGGCCTTTGAAAGTTTTACAACAAAGGGGAAGGGAGCATGGGAGGAAAACAAATGTAATCACAAATTGTCATACAACATTGATTGAAGTAATTGTTTCCATTATTTAATCCATATGTTCATTTACTTACTTTTTCCACAGACATTGAATATACTGAGCACTCAAACACTACTTTATAAGAACATTAATCAATCTTTAAATAATCACACCAAACTATTCAACTTAGTCATGTTAAAGGGAAAAAAAATTTAAAATTTAATCAGCATCATTTCTTTGATTACCTTGGCATCTTCTTGCTTCCCTCCATCAAGTAACGCACATGGTCGGTCATAATTCTCTTGCTGCTAGAAATGATGCTCAATTTAGTTAGTAGAATTGAAGCGATTAATGGGTAATATTAATAGGTATGGCATTTTTTTAAAAAATAGTATTTATCAAATGAACACCTACTAAAAGATTTTTTAAAAAGCATATTTAAGTAATGTGTGTTAATTTATACCAGGAATATCAATATCATTAAAATCAAAAACTTGGAAATATCAATATACGTTATACAATTTCATTTTTTTAAAAGAAGTTAAATATGCTAAAGTTTAAATATTTTATTCTCAATTTGAAAAGCAATTCTTTTCTGTAAGGTCATTTTATTTAAAAAGTGCAATAGTTAAGAAGAATTTAAGTTTTTTTCTACAGCAAAATTTAGTAACAGCAAGATGAGAAAAACTTTTCTAAAATTTATGAAGTAAAAAAAAGCATTTAATTTTTTATTCAATAAAATAAATAAAGCAGAAAAAAAAAATCAACATGGCAATGATTTACAGATATATAAAACTATTGAAAATTAGAAAAACTTCAATCCATTCAATAACAATGAATGGATCAAATGCATAATTTTATGTTATGAAGTCATTATTTCCAATAAAATTAAAAGGGACGGGGGAGAGACTTCACATATTTAATTACTCACACATTAAACACAGAACAAAGTACATTTTTAACAAATTCTTATGCAAAAATAAATTTGGACAGTAAAAATTTAAACAGAAGATAAGACTCTAAATTGCAAATGAAGCAGAGAAAGCAGAAATTTATATAAAAAAAATTTAGAAATAAAAAGCATTATACATTAGCATACTGAGCAGAAATTTTCAATCTACTAAAATATTGTCACAGATTTTAAAATTGTTCTCACCTTTTCTTCAAACAGAGGCAAAGACATATCCATAAAAGGTTCGAATACTTGGGAAGACTAATAGAGATGAAAAAATATACATATATTAATGGTAAATTGCATCATAATAATTCTCTAACAGATGATTTTTATAAAATTAGAATTCTTTTTTTTTTTTTTTTTTATAAAAAAAAAACTAATGAATCATTGAAATTGCATTTACGAGGGTTGTCCATAAAATAAGGTTCCCAATGATTCTTCACAATGAAAAACATATTTATTAGCACTGAATAATTCGTTGTTGGAAAGCTTAAGCTTAATGCAATTTTGCATGCGGTGTACCATCTTCTTTATACCTGATTCACAGAACACTTCTGCCATACCGCAAAGGTAACTTAAAACCTTTTTTTTTTTCAACTCTGAAATGTATCCCACCTAGGTATTTCTTCAATTCAAAGAAAAGATGGTAGTCGCTTGGGGCTAAGTCTGAGCTGTAGAGTGGGTGAGTAACAGTATCCCATCCAAATCCCAAATCTGTTGATGAGATCGGCTGTTAAACAGGTGGTGTGCTGACTAGTGTTGTCCTGATTGAGACACACTCCCTTAATGAGCATGCATCTCCTCTTGTTTAGAATTGAGCGGCAAAGGTTCTTGAACGTCTCACTGTAATGGTCTGCATTGATTGTTGTAATGGCAGGCATGAAATCACACAACAATAATCTCTTCCTGTCCCAAAAGATGCTTGCCATCACTTTGCCAGCAGACAGTGTTTGTTTGAACTACCACGGCTTCAGTGACCCTGGATATTTCCACTGACAGGATTGTTATTTCGTTTCCGGTGTCATGAGGTGGACCCTGGTCTCATCTTCAGTGACAATAGAGTCCAAGAATTTCTTGCCATAAGTTTTGTAGGCTTGAAGAAATTGGGGGCTACTTCAATACATTTCCACTTGTTGTCTTCGTAAGTATTTTCGGCACCCACCTTGCACAAACATTGCCATACACTAAATGGCCTGCCAAAATTTTGTAAAAGCAGGACTTGCTGACATCAGAGATCATCTTACATAGGTCCCAAACTGACACCTTTTGATCTTTCAGCAATGCTTCTTCCACTTTCACAATCATTTTGTCAGAAATCATTGTTCATCATGGACGTCCGTCTTTAAATTCTCTACACATTTGCGCATGTGTTGTATGCTCATACATTTTTCTCCATAGACTGCACACAGTTGGGAATGAATGTACATCGGCGCAGAGTTTTTGCACTCAAAAAACGAATCACTGAGCATAATTTCGTACATGGAGGGAGAAGCAAGTGGGAGCTTCATCTCTAACAACAGCTAAAACAGCTAAGCCAAAAATGAGCGTCACAGACAGCTCGCCGAGGCAGGAACTGGGAGAGAGGAAACCAAACTACACGCCAGTGTCACTAAATCCCGTGTAACAGCGTTCCTCGTGTCTGTAGCTCCTTGGGAACCTTATTTTAAGGACAACCCTTGTATATGATATAAGTAAACTTCTGAATTTTTCACAAGAATTATAAAAATTATATTGCAAAAAAGCAATACAAATTTAGAATCTGCCTACTACAGAACAGAATGTCCCTGAGTGTTTTCAAAGATATGAAAACTTGGCTTTAAAAAAAGTTTAACAGACATGACATCTCATCATACTTGAAAATTGCCAAGCAATGCCATTATAACCATGAAAATTGTGGCAAAAGATAATTCATTCAGAAATAACCATAGTTTAAGGGTTCCACTACTTCATTTCTAACTGCAATCAAAATTGTTTTCAGTTGATTTTAAAGAATTAATATCGAAGGGGAAAAAAATAGATTTGAGCAGTAAGACAGTTATGGATTGAAACAGTTACTTAAAAGAGGTATGCATACACAGCTTTTCATCAAAGACAAAGGGGGAAAAAAAACAGAAGACCGAACCACACTGCAGATTCTATTTACCAAATAAAAAAAAGCCTAGCTCGAAGAATACTCTCTAAGCAGAATGGATGTTTGGGGGTTTATGAAACAAGAATAAGGAGTATTTTATTGTAAAGAATTTCATGAAAAACAGCAGAAGAAAATATTTTTAAAGAAATAAAAGAAAATATTGAAAAAGGATTTATCATTTTTTTTGGATTCATGGACAGCTTATAAAACTGAAAGATTTAGAAGTGTAAAAATCGAACATTTTTAAGTTAACTACCATTATAGTTTTGTTGATCTGAAGTAGCATACACAAAAATCTGAAAGGCTGTGGGGTGTAGCCAAATGGCACAGAAAAAAAAAAAAAAAAAAAAAACATTGAGAAACTGTGTACTGCCACCACTTGGCATCATAGAGATAAATATATGTGATATTAAATCCATAATGAAGAAGCTTGTTTATTGCTATCTTAAATGGAATTGTAGATTTTTAGTAGCCCAAATAATTGAATTAATTTCTGTTGGAATCGTTGATAGGATTTTACAATAATATCCATGGTTTTTTTTTTTAAATTTACTTATAGTTTGTTTGGTTCAAAATTGAGTACTCTACAATTAAATTTTTCAATACTGATGGAATCAAATAATCTAATAAAAATATAAACAATTTTAAAATCTAATAAAGTTCATATAACTTGAAATTTTTTAAGCTGTCCTCAAAATTCCTGCAGTAAAAGTTTCAAAATTTTAAATTTATTTCATTTTACTATTTCATTTATTAAATCATTCTTTCCTAGGAGACTGATTTCTTTCACTTAAAATTAATTTAAAATTTAGTTCTCAATAAAAATACTTTTATCCTTCCATTTGGTATGTTCTGTTTTCCAATTCGCCCATGTGAAATACTAGCTAGTGTGTATACATATATATTTATATAATATTCTTGCCAACAAGACACACTTTTCAAATGGGCTAAACAATGTCCCTTTAGAGGTTTCAAATAGCAAGAATGTTTGTAAGACATGCTGGTAAAAAGTTTAAAACCAGATATATGTAACCAATATCTCTATTATAAATCAATTATATATATGATAGATATGAGAAATACTTTATTATGTGTATTTTATCACTCTAAATAATCTAATTTTAACTTCATAAAAAATTCTTTTGTAATAACACAAAAAATAACAAAGAGCAAGAAATTTATTTAAACAATTAGAGAAATATTATACATATACACTTACCATTTTACATTCTTCACACAAAACAGTACTAATAAGAAGGCCTCCAAAAATTTTATCAACAAAAGTATGTGAGGCATAGCATGAGTATGCTAAAGGGAAAAAAAAAATCAAGAAAGGTTAATAAAATTTTAGGATTGAATTCATACCAATATTTTTTCAACTATTAGAATTTTGCAAGATATATTTTCAATTGTTTGATACTACCATAGATTTCTCTCTTTCTTTTTGTATAATCTATATCAATCATAAATTGAATGCATATTATAATCAAAGTTAATATATTTATACAAATCAATAAATTCATCACTTTGACTAATTATCTGTTCAGTCCATGTGATGCTTCAAAGGATGACACAATTAAAAGTTAAATGAAACTACATATACAGAATTACAATATAAAATTTAATTGGAACAAATGCTTAAAAAAAAAATTCCTCAATTTTCAAAAGTTTCTTTAAAATGCTATTTTATTAAATGTAAGAATAAAGTTATTGAAATTGAAAACACCATATTACATATAAGGAATCATTTTTCAATAAACAGTTAGTATTCTTTAAAAACAAGTTGAATTGTCTCATTCCACAACTATTCATCAGTAATGCTTTTATTAATATTTGTATTCATGAAACTCTGTACTAATTTGTTCACAGAGTACAAATTTAAATACTTTTAATAGCATAATAATTAATCTAACATTAATTTTAAAATACTAAAGAAAAAAAAGTGTTTTAAGAAATATTAAATAAGATGGAAAAAGTACTGTAATGTGAGCAAGATAATTTGGAAAATATTTTTTTAATAAATTTTTCTATCAAAGAAAAATTTCTTTAAAAAGTTACATATGAAAACTTGAAGGTACTATAGTAAAATCAAAGAATAAACTACAACTCTAAATAAAATATTTAAGAATAGAGCCTTTTACTTTAGATATTTAAAGTAAAATTTAATTTAATAAGCTTAATTTAAAAAATAATTAAAAATTTATAATTAAATAAGCTTGGTGTTTAAGATATTTATCAAACGAACAAATATCCCCTTCAGCATAGTATCATACCTAGACATGGGATTAAAATCTAGCTTTTTGGTATTTTTGTTTGGGATATATGTTTATAATTGGATACAGATTTGTAAAAAAATGTATCAAATAATGAAAATACAGAAAAATAACTACAAATGTCCAATAAACTACGACGGAAAATAACATTGTCAAGATTATAAGCATTCATAAAAATCAAATTTGCTCTTGAAACATTTATGTAAGGGACTATAGACAATTAAGTATTAACACAAAAAGATTTTTTTTTCACCTTTGACTAACTTTTTCACATCCTCCTCAATGTCTTCTGGACTTGTATTGACAATATTGAAATGCCTCAGAATAGCTTTCTTTTGTCGCTGTTAGAAAAGAATATAGAATCAAATATCTTGATATACAATAACAATTATGAGAGATTGAAAAAGTACTGACAAAATATTAATCAAGAATTTTAAAGAAATTTATTCCTCCACATCACAAGGGATGGGGGGATGGTGGCTTACAATACCGCACAAATGAATAAAACAAATTTAATAAAAGGAAAAATATTTACCTTGACTTCATCTTGCCTAATACCATCTAAAAATTGTCTCAGCAATTCATGACTATCTTGTTGAAGGAAATATTGAAATTGCGGAGACCTTTAAATAAACATTGTAAAAACACATCTTTTTATATTTTGTGTAAATTAATTATGTTAAAACAAACAATTTTTATCTATGACAGTTAAAGAAGTTAATAAAATAGTCAAGAAGTTAATATTTTAAAATTAGAACTTATGGACTGTATTACAGTTTATATATATATATATATATATATGTATATAATAGAGTAAGAAAAATAAGAAATATATAATAGAGTAAGTTTTTATGTTGTAATAATCAGAAATATATATAGAGTAAAAAATAATTGAACAAGACTTATGCATAAGCATAATTTATGTAAATTTCAATAACATTACAAAATTATTTAAAATATCTTAGAAGATAATAGCTTTACCCACATATACAGGGGTTGGACAGCAATATCGGAAACACCTTTTAAAAAATATGTTTCTTTTGCTTAATATGGTGTAGGAAACCCGTGGCATCCAAAACAGCTTGACCGTCTTCCGAATGGATAAATACAGTTCCTGTATGTGTTGCATTAGGATATTATACCATTCTTCCTGCAAAACAGTGGCAAGTTCAGATAATGTTGGCGGTGGATAACTGAGAAGCACTTTCCGTTCAATGTAGACCACAAGGTTAGATAATATTCAGGTCTGGTGACTGTGGTGGCAGGGGAGATGGGAACAAATCCTCCTGTGCTCCAGAAAAGCCACCTGGACAATGCAGCGCTGTGGAACAGGGGCTTTGTCGTCTTGGAAGTTACACCATCACCATCGGGAACAAAGTTTGTACCATTGAACTCTGTCTAAAATGTTCACATAAGTCTTGTTTGATCATGTGCCTTTTGCACGTTATCATGGCAGACAGAGAACCGCAGTATGGCTGCCCAAACCATAACAATAACCGCAATGTTTCACTCTTGGCAACAAGCAGTCTGTATATAGAATGAGATGGCGTTCTCAGCATGCTTCGACCAGAGAGTGAAAATGTGAAGAGCTTCGTCAGACCATATTACTCTTCCACTGCCCTAGTAGTCCGAGGCTTTATGACCTTAACACTACCTTTTCTTTTTCTGTTACGGGCATTGCATCACTGATGAGTGGCTTTCTCGAATTGCAACGCACCAGAGATTCCCTGTTTGCATCCTTCTAATTGTTTGGTTACCTCCACGAGGGTTAACATCAACATTCATTTCAAGCAGTAACTTTTGTAGCTGATGGTTTCTTATTTTTAGATCACAATTGCCCATATGTGATGGGTCTATCACGATCACTCCAGCACACTCGTCGGCATTGCTGATTTTAGCTAGATGATGTTTTCGCGCTTTTCAAATGTCGAATAAATCTTCGATCACCATGGTACCTCTTGAAACACTAAACACCGTACTTAAATGCACCTTGGCACCATCGATGCTCAACAATTTGCCCACAGTTGAAGTCTGTTAACTCTGACATTAATGCAATGACAACCTCACATAACAATTACTCTCGACAACAACTGAACTGTTTAGCACATTGCGAGGTGTATAGGTGGCGTTAGTAGATCAAGCATGGCCCATCCTATAGTTCATTAAAATCAATCTTTCTTGACATGCATTTACAAGGTGTTTCCATATTTTTGTCCACCCCCTGTATAATCTCAGTTATAATAAATCAGTGATAAGATATTGCTAATTAAATATCATACTAAAATTGTTAAAGAGTGACCATTTGTTCAAAGCAAAATATTGCTTATGAAATAATTCATATTCTTAAAATAGTTAAATCATTATTTTTCAAAATTCTATAAATATTTCTATAATTTCCATTATTAAAATTAGAACTAATTTATGAATTTTAAAAAGTAATTTTCAAGTAAAAATACATTTGATATATTTTTTACTGTTTAGATTGATCCATAAAATATAATGAACTATTGATACATAATAAATTGAACTGATCTTCCCTTCAAGACTTTAACTGTAAATAATTTATAATTATATATGTATATACAAGGGTGGTTGAAAAAGTGCTTGATTTGAAGACATATGGCATCATTAAGGGAAATTGTTGTTACCATTTATACTACTATCTGTTAAACAGAGTCAAAAAAATTTGACATTGATTCATAAATTGTTTAGATTTGGTAGTCATTTGCTGCCCAATCAAAATTTGATTGCTGCCACGACAAGATGTAACCCTTGGATTAATTGCACCAGAATCAAGAAAGAAGGGGGGAAAAAAACAAGTTGTTTTTTATGACTCTTTTCCTTGGAGAAGATTGCCTCATCGCCTGGAAAAGTTGTGATGAATTTTTGAGGTTCAAACGCATCATGATCATGAATACGAGCATTTGAGACTTAGACAGTTATCTACCGAGTCATAATGCTTACTAAAGACAAACCATTTATGATGTCTCGAGCACAATCTCTTGGAATTTCTATGGACTTACTGAACGAACCTTGTATACACTTACTCTACAGATATAATATTTATTTGTAAACAAAATCATATAAAAGAGAGATCATAATCTCTAAAACCTTTTAAAAATTTATTTTGAACAAAGAACTAAAATACTACCGAATTAAAAGAAAAACAACAAAGTTAAAAGGATAATAAAAATTCAAATTGCAAATATTAAATTCAAAATATACTAAAAAGTAACTATATACTATTTGAGACGGAATGGAACAGACGAAGATATATGTGTGAGTGACAGTGGAATTTGAATAGCACAAGAGTAAGATATGACTATGCTGTACAAAAAAAAGCGTAACTGTGATTTAGATGTTTGAAGTAATAGAAAGATAAAAAAAATTTGACAAAAAGGGTCATAAATAGAGAAGAGTTGCTAAGGTGTTGCAGGATTGTGTCACATGTTTACAGTGGACAGTAAATCCAACGGAAAAGAAAAAAGATCACTAAGGTGTGTGTCCGGGTCATGATACCTGTACAAATTTAAAGATGGTAAAACCTGAAGGCAGAGAAAAATAGGGAAAATGTTATTGCAATCTATAAGCAAACTTTTTAATACAAGACATAATCCACATCTTATTCATATTGCAAAATATTATATTTATTACAAACACAAAAACTATGAAACATAACGAATTAAAAAAACTTTGGAAGATTAGGCTTACTTTTTCTGGAGATCTCGAAAAAGATCATCAGGATTAATAGTTTCTGGTTTACTCGGTGAATTTGAAGACATTTTTTTTAGGAACTCTGAAAAAGTATGGACTAACTGGAATTCTTTAGGCAAAGTTATCTTGAGCATTTCCTAAAATTATGAGAAACAGTTACGGTCATTTTTTTAAGACAGAATTTATATATATAAAAAAAATTCATATTTTCTTATATAGATTCTCAGATGAAAGGAACTTTCAGAGATATTTCTCAAAATTAAAAATGTTGTTAAAATGAAATTTAAACCATGTTTTCTTAAAATAAACAATCTCGCAAAATATTTTTAAATATAATTCTAACACAGAGTTTTACTATTTTAAAAAGAAATCGTGCTTATTATATTCTTACATTTCTCTCAACTGAGACTGTTCTATACCAAAAACATGAATGTAAAGGGTTAATTATGTTTTTCATTTGAAATGTAAATAATGTCATATGTTAATTTCTAATCCAACAAACAGAATTCAGTGTTTTCAACAAAAATTGAAATTTAATAAAATTTAAGACAGAAGAAAAAGTATTAAATGTATAGGTTTATATTCAATACAAGAAAAATCCTAAAATAATCAATAAATGTGCAAAATTTTGATGTTTTGTTTACAAATTACTGTTTAAAATTTGAAACTTACATTTTTAGAGTCTTCTACAATTGTGTCACCAACAACATTTAGTTGTGGTACTCCCCATACATAATTGACTGTACATGTTTCTTCCAACACATGGACCAACAAAAATGTTTGACTTAAATTCTGAAATATAATATCTTTAAGATCACAGTATACATAAAAATGACATCAAAATGCAGATGCAGCAGTAAATTAAGGTTAATGTGAAAGTATAAATAAATATAATTAAAACTAATTATCTACAGACATGAAATGTAAGAAAAATGATAAACTAAAAGCAGCAGTTTAAAGAGTTGTAGAAGAGAGAAAAATAAAGAAATATTTTTAAAACTCAAAATATTAAGTAATATGAATATAAAAGCAAAAAGTGCATAATTTAGATTTGTTTATTGAGATATTGATGGTACAAATATCTATGCCAAGGGTGTTCAACCTGCAGCCCAGAACACATATGAATGTGGCCCATGAAGGGAATGCAGAACAAAAGAAATATGATAGAAATATAACTCCATAAAATTAATTCAACAGTTCTTAGGCTAAACTGCCTCATCTGAGTCAAATCCCCTTCCTTCTACAGCATCTGAATATTATACACTTTCTGATACCAAATAGAAGCCTGTGATATTGCTGAGCTACAGGTGAATCAACATTGGCAATTTATCTTCACAGACGCAAGTGGCTGGAAATATATAACAATGGGTGCAAATCAATTTAAAACTAGAGTCTGCATTTCTTTGACAGCTTAGGCAAGGCAACTTAGTTGATTCAACTCAGTTGTCTTTTCAACTAATTGACAGATCTGAAGAACCTAGCATTGAATACTGCCCTTTGATTTAACTAAGGGTGGCAATTGTGCTTAAGGAATAGTTACCTAAGGGTTCTTTTTTTGACAGTTGATTCAGTGTGAAAAGAAGCAGGCGACTTCTATTTAAAACTTACAGCAATTACATTCCTAAATATCCATTCAGTCAACTGCTGCTTGTCTGCCTGGCCTCATTTGCCTGCAGAATTCAAATAGAACAAGAGCCCCACTTCTATGATTCATTTTACAGTTGCAATCATACTTATTCTAATTGTAGTTGTGCATTGTACAAGATATTGACCATTCCATTATTTCAGCATAGTTTGAGAACAGTTGAAGAGATCTTAAGAGTGTTTCAGTAAACTAAGGGAAGAGACTCATCAGTTTTTATCTTCTATTTAAGGCAATTAAATATATTTTTAACATATTATTGAACAATGCTTTCTATATTCTTGCATTTCTTTCATAAAAATAAATAGCATAGTTTATTTCTGTTACTATCCAAATCTTTACCTCTTCATCCCAATAAAACCATGTAATAAAAATATATAGTGATGAAAGGTTATTTAATGAAAAAGGAGAAATAACTTTTTTTTTTTCTAATCAAGAGAAACAGTTAGACACTTTAATGTGTCATGTTCTTACACCTCCAAAGAATTTAATTTGAAAAGGTATTATGTACAAAAACATGCTTCCAAATTTGATACACAACTAATAAAGCTCAATTTGGCATTTGCATTAGAGGTATTAATGATGGTTATAATGTAACTGAGAAATGTCTGTTTAGTATCATCAAAAGACATGTCAACATCAAGAAATTTACTTGAAGCAGTCAAAAAAAAAAAAAAATGTTATTGAGATTTTCTTTGCCTCTTGCCAACATATTTAATGTAGTTTTGGATAATGCTCCAGCTATGATAAGCAATAAAAAAAGAGGTTTGTGAAGGTAATAGAAGAAAATTTCATTGTTGTAGAAAAAAAAATCATTTAATGATGTACCATTGCATAATACACTGAAAATTTATGCAGAAAAGCTTTAAAAATGGACCATGCTATGCAAATCATTGTCAAGACTGTTTTCTGTATAAGGGCCCAAAATTGAATCATTGCCAACTCAAGGATTTTCTTAAATATATATACTTTACAGAAGTGAGATGGCTCAGTCAAAGTCAAATCTCAAAAAAATTTCATAACATAATGAAATCAAATCATTTATGATATCTAAAGCAAAATGTGCAACAATGCCACTTTTCTCATAGATTTAGCATTTTTGGTGAATTTGACTGCTTATTTTCATGACTTCAAGGTAAAAACCAACTTAACTAAATAATGTTTCAAACATTTAACGTGTTCCAAATGAAATAGGAACTACAACAATCTTGAATATAAACAATTTTTTTGGACTTCAACCAGGTGGCCATACATAATGCTAAAAATGGGAGAAAAATACACGACTCTACCTTGCTATTTGATATAAGAATTTGAAAATAAGTTCCTGGATTATTGAAAAAAATTCACATATGCTTTTTTGCGACTCCTTTTACAATCTATATAAATATGCTGCCAGTAAATTTTCAAATGTAAATTCGACATCCAACTTAAAGAGAAATTTCATGAAATCTCTTCTTTAGACTTTTATAAACCATATCCAAAGACAAATATTCCTCTTTACACAATCATTTGTTATTCATGTCATTATTGTTCAAAAGAATGTGCATTTGTGAGCTACTATTTTCAAGATTGAAGCACAATAAAATTAGAACCAATATACCAGATGAACACCTTGAGAATCCCTAAAAATTACAACATATTGATTGAAATTGAATCAAATCACATAATGACATTAGTTTCTAAAACTCACACAATGCTGAATATTACATTTATTTTGATTTAAATCTATCTTAGCTTCATTCTGATAAAATTCCTAACGAAATATTATTTATAAAAGGTTACATCAAATGTATAAAACAATGTCAATAAAATTCCATGTTGCAATCTCTATAATACAAAGATTATAAATTATTAAATATATTAACTCTATATTTTCAGTCTTCTTTTCTCTGCGTATGCACTATTGTTACATATTGCATTGCTTCAAAAAATTCGTCTTCTTCCAATGCAGCTCAGGAATACATAAAAATTGGATAAGCCTGATTTATACTAATAAAGCAATCAGCTCAAAGAATACATTTTCAATACATCAATTTGATTATGGATGATAGGTATATTTTTCTTTTATTACTCAGTTATTTCTGCAACAGTGCTCTCTTACAAGTTGAAACTAACATTGACAGGAGTAAAAAGCACTTAATAACTGAACCAGTTAAGTCCTTTTCTGACTCTGTTATCTGAGATCTGCTATTGTACAAATTTTCAGCAGGCTCAAAGATATCAAAAACGAATCTACTCCAAACTTACCAAGGTCAATGACCTCAGCCAAAGTGATGACAGCTTTCATAGCAGATACATATTATTTCAATACTAGATTATAAAATCTGTTACTACATTATAAAAAAGATAGAAATTTAGGAAATTCAGCCAATATTTTCATCAATTTAGTTTATTCTGTAGTAAAAAAATGAACAATCTCATTAAACTACTCTTGTAATATCAAAATATAGAAGGGAACTTCTCAAAATACTAAAAATGATGATAATTTATTCTTAATCTAAGCATAAATTTATCAAAACACATAAGTAACAAACATGAAATACTTTACTCCTTACCTGCATAACAGCATTGAAGTAACATGTGTTTCCTAAATTTTTCAGACCCTATTAAAAGATATAAGTGTCAGTATCAAAAATGTATCTATACATATCATACATTTCATTCTAATCACTTACAAAAATATTCCATGCATGAAAACGGTTATTAGCAAACTTCATGCTTGGGGGGGGGGGGAAAATTATTCATAATAAAAGAATAAAATTTCAAAATTGCATATATAGTACTCTATCCCTGATTCGGCACAAATAATGGATCAAAGCCCAGTCAGATTACTAGATAATTATAACAGCAAAAGCTATGAATTTTGGTATAAAATTTGATACAGTACATACAAGAAAAAGTTGAGCATACAAAATAACTTAATCTACAAGAAATGTGCCGTTTTATAATGATAACCTACATCAGAGGTATTCAACCTTTTAAACTTCAAGGAACCCTTTGACTTTACGATTCTCTTGAAAGAAGCCCTTGATCAAAGAGAAGGAAAAATACGATACGAAAGCTTTATTCTATTCAAATTTACAAAATTATTATTGCATCTCTATTTTATCACAATTAATAAAAAAAAAAAATGAATGCAAGTATGTAATAGGGTTTTTTTGGAGGGGAGGGTTCCTAAATTATATTCTTTGAATAATAAACAAAAGCAACAATATTTTAAATTATAACATATTAATAAAAAGAAAAAAAAATTTAATGACTTGGCTGGGATTGTTTTTTAATGCAAAGTATTTTTGTGTCTGGAATAATTGTTGAAATCTGTAACCTAATGTTATCATCAGCATCCAATCTGTTTCTGTATTTTGTTTTTGTCACAGCTTACAAAGAGAAAGATTTTTCACATACATAAGTTAAAACAAATGACACCATATGTTTCATGGATCTTTTGGCATTTTAAGAATATTCTTCTCTAATATCCATCCAAAATACATAATATCAACTTGATTAAATTTTAGATTCTACTGAGTATCGGTCAATATATTAATTTGAGATATATCAACTGAGCCAAAGAATGGAAACTAATATATGACCTAATGTGTCTCAATTAATGCATTTGAAGCATGGTACTTTTATGAAATTTAAAATTTTATTTTATCCATAAAATATTTATATTTATTTTTACAATTACACTTTTTTTTTAAGGATTCAATCTTTTATAAAAAATAAAATTTTACGAAAGTTTTGGAGCTTTGATTAAACATGTAGTGATTTTTTGTGGAACCCCTGTCAAAAGTTCTGCAGAACCCAGTTTGAAGACCTCTGGCTTACATTATTCTATTGAAGTAGAAGACATAAAATAAGTTTCTAAGATTAGTCAGCTCGTGTAAGAACACTAGATTACTGACAGAGTGGGAATGGTGAAGAGTACTATATACGAATTATAGATTGAATACTGTAATTCAATTTTGCACTAACAATAATGAGAAAAATTTTCTTAAATCTTTTACCTTTACTGGAATTTTTGCAGGAACTACACTTTTTTTATTTTTAACTTCCGCTTTTATTTCGGGTTTCTTAGAAGTAGCCTCAGAAACTACATTCTTAGTACTAGACTGTTCTTTTGGAACAGGTTCTAATAAGCTCTGTTGATTTGATGAGGTTTTTTTCTCAGCTGAAATAAATTTTTTAAAAGACGATGAATATATTAATAAATATGCTATAATAAAAGAAATTTACTTTAAAAAGTGTACCTACTTTTCACAGCTTCCACATTGCTGCTATTATTTCCTTTTGTTTTTAAAATAAATTCTACACACTGTCTTAAATTTCGAGATGACTGGAGTTGTACTTCATCATCACAATCATAGCACCTAAAAATACACACATATATATTTATTATTTAAAAGGAAAGAGTATTATATTTAAATCACTATGTTTGTGTTAACATTTGATTCAAATAAAAAAAATATTGACATTATATATCTTAAATATTATATGAGTATTTGTTTTAGGAAAATGACAATTAAAAAAAACCCAGCAAATTTGCTTTCTTTGTTTTTAAGTAAAATATCTCCTATTTAAAACCCAACAAATTGAGGGGAGAAATTTTAAAAAGAGAGAAAGCATTTTAAATACAAAAAATTTCAATCATAATATATAATAGTTTCACTTATAAAATTAAGTTAGATTTTTGTCAACATCCTTTAATATTTAATATATACATCAGAAATAAAAGAAATTAGTAAAATGCATTTAGGGAAAATTCTATAACTATAACAGAAGAATCTGAAAGAACAAGTATGTAATTTTTAAACATTAAAAAACTGCCCTATACATTATACATATTAAGAAAAAAATACATTAACAATTTTTGTAATGTAATTTTAATTCATCAATTTAAATCACTGTACCAATAAAGAACCTTTCAAAATTAAATAGACAGCTATCTTTTAATTAATACATAAGCCCAAAATAAAACCATTCATTTCATTAAGTATCTTTGACTCCTATCCTTATATTTTGTAATGCAGTTTTGCTCTTCCATATGCTAAGCTTTCCACAAAGCTTAAATTAGAAAACCCAATAAGATAGAAATTTATTTTTTGACCAAAAATACAGTAATACAATTACACAACGGAATATGTGCGATAGATTTTGTTATTTTTAATCACAATCAAAGGAGCTGATATATCCAGAAAGCACAAGGGGAAATGAGACTTTTTAATGACAAATTTGAGTATGTCAATTGCCAGGATAAACCGAATACAGTATCTGTTAAGTTGGTAAAAAAGTACTAAATTTAGCATGTGGCATCTTGATCCAATCAAATAATAAAAATTCCCAGGACATAATGTATAATTTTCCACATTACTGAGAATAAAATTCAGTCACATAGTATAGTCATAGTAGAATAATGATTATGGTCACAAGCATGCAGTTGGTTTTTAAGTCCTAATGCCGATAAAGACCTGCCATGTAGTAGGCCTTATGCACATTGAATATGTCAAGACTCCAAGCCCTCCTGTTGGTATGGTGAGAAAGTTTAGAGAGGGAAGAGCCAGGCTGAGATCTTTTCCCCATAACTTGACTGAGGAGCAAAATTATGAGGCCAATAATCTATTGCTAATAATCATAATGGTGTTTCTAAGTGTAGCATTAATTAAAGCAATCAACCAGTCAGTCACACAATAATAGACTAGTAGAAGCTTAAAAATAAGGACAGCTTTCACAGTAAATGAAGTTTTATATAAAATGAGCAAAATTGAAAGCTGGTGATATGAAGAAACTTATCTATAAGTCGAATTATTTATCTACTAAATATATGTATTTCAGATACATGAAATATATCATAAGTATGTTTATTACAGATTTTTTTTTTTTTTAAAGTTTTCTTAGTCTTTAATCTTTAATGAATTTAAATAATAAAATTTGATTAGTGAAAGAAAATGCTTCCAATCAAAGGATAAATATAAACCTAATAAATCTTTTTAATAAGGTTTTAATAAATTATTCATAGTTAATGAAATCTTTGATATAATTTTCCAAAATCTTGTCTTGTATATATCTATATAAAAACACAAACCAAGAAAACTGTTTTAAGTATTGATATATTAAAGTAGCCTAGGCAAATATCACAAGCCAAAGGCACCAATCTGATAGCCCTGATTCATGAACATAATCTTAATTGATCACATGTATAACAGGAGCCCAACAAAAAAATTCACTGTTTTCGCTGTTGAAAAGATATTGTTCAGCATTTCATTAATATTCACATTTTTTTGATAGGTCAATAAACTAAAGTTATCAAACTTAAAGCATTTTTTTTACCAAATATATTTAGTATTATTATTCTCATTATTTAAGAATGTAAGATTATTTTGAAATATTTTAATAATAAAATAATATAATTATTTATTAATTAATAATAAAGAAACTTCTATTTTTATTTAAATTAATTACATACTTACTCGTTATTTTATTCATAATGTAGCACTTCTATGTCACAAATTTATTATTTTTCAATGTATTTACTAAACCTACTCAGTATTTACTGAAAAGGAGTAAAATATAAGCAACTTGTTCAGTTTCTTGAGATAATTTTTTTTTTTTTTTTCAAAACTTGATTGAAATGTAATTTACCTGCCAAATTACTTTTAATTAAATATTTAGTTACATTAAGTATATCTTCATTGTCCAAAATCAAATTCTTTAAATATTATATTAATACAAATTTTAATTTTATTCAGAAATATAAAATATATTCTACTCTTATGAAGTATACCCATATAAATTGCATTTGCCAATTTTTGCTGTTCTAATTGTTCCCAAATCTATTTTAATATTTGCTATGGGTAAATAAAATGCACTCAACTTTATTAGCACACATATAAAATTGTTCAATTAATTTAATTAATTATTTTTTTCATAAGAGAAACATATAAAGCACCTATATTTTTGTTAAATCAAAAAAGTATTAGTATGACATGGTGAGTTATTAATGTTACAACTCATAATTATGAAATCTGATTTCAAAATTTTCACTCCATCAGGACTTTCAGGATTAATTCAATCTAATAATAAACAATCTTCAATATTTTTTCTCACAGACTTTAATAAAAAAAAATCAAGTTATGAAATAAACTACAAGCCAATAAACATTTTTTTAGTTTTCCTGAATGCAGGTTCACTCATATAGTGACTGGGTGTGAAAGAATTGTCCCAATGTAGCTCATGCATGTCGAAAGAGGCAACTAAAATGGGAACCCAGTGTGTCCGGGGATACAGACATGCCCCTTGCCCTTGGAGATGATATCAGGAGACTGGTCCTCCAAGTTGGGGGGTTGGGCATGGGTATAGTAATCCCACCCAAGAAAAAACTTCTTGTTATGAAAACCAAAGAAAGAAATACCCAGTTGTCTTATGGAAAACAACTTGGAAAGGACTGTAAGACATAGCACTTTGGGGCAAGGAAAATTCATACATTGTATTTTAGTAAGAGCCTACATTTCTTAACAGAAGAATTTGACAAATATAATTTATACCAAATTACCATACAAGAAATGAAATGTCTTGGTGATGGAATTATCAAGAAAAGTAGCTACACAATATACTAGAGCTGTGAAAAGAAACACATTTCTGGAATCGTGATTCTATTGAGAAATAAAGTAAAGAAATTCATAATTTACTTTGTTCCAAAATTGTCTCATCTGAGAAAATTCATTTAAAGGGAAGATTCTATAACAATAGCATTATTATTGCTAATGCACCTACAAAGGATAAAGACGAGGAAGATAAAAAGCTATCTTAGGAAGACCTTTATAAGCCATATAGAACTTGTCTAGAACATGACGTTAAATTCCTTTTGGAAGACATGAATGCCAAAATAAGCCAGGAGGATGAAATTAGGCCAACAATTGAAAAATACAATTTACAAAACTAAGAGTCAAAAACTACTATTACTGAGCTAAAGAATCAAAATTCAGATCAACCTGTCAAAACATAGTCATTTTAAATGGCCTTAGACAGAGAAATGCACAGGCTTGTCTGTTATTTAGTCTCACTCTTCACAGAAGATTATAAAAGATTCTAATATTAACACTAAAGGAACAATTTTTAATAAATTTGTGCAGACTTGTGCATTAGCTGATGACATTGGTATTCCCACTCAGATCCCAGAAGCACTTAAAACCAGGCCTTATCTTTGGAATAAGTAAGTGAGTGAGTGAATGTGGGGTTTTATGGAGCAAGAGCCAAAGCACGCTATGCTGTGCCCAACATTTGTTAATCATTTAGAATAACATGACTTTAAAAACATGAATCACACACAAGGAAATAAAAAAAAGTTAAAACTTCAAATTTGGTGTAAAAGGCCAAATTGTTTTATAAAAGCAATTAAGTTGCGGTGGGGTTCCCCCCCCCCTACACACCAAGTTAGATGGGTTTAAATCTGATGAATGGAAGAAAATATGATGATAATGATCAAAACACCAGACAGTTAATTAAAACGTGATTAATTGTGTAAGGGACATGGAAGGAAGGACATTCGGGAGCATCCTCCTCATCTTATCTTTGAAAGCTGAAGCAAGTAACATGCATCTAGCCATTAACCAGAATATAACTAAATATGATATGCATTAGTTCTCATAATCCTTATTTTGAAATGGGAGGATGTAGGTTTGAAGCTATCAATAGCTTCAAATATTTAGGCTCTGAAATGAACATACTGAATAACATACCCCACAAAGGTTCAAAACAAAGTCACATCTTCTAACAAATGTTTTTTTGGACTAAAAAATATTTAAAATCTAATTTCATCACCAGAAAAACTAAACTACATATTTATAAAACTTTGATTAGGCTCATTCTGATAAATGCTGCAGAAACATGAACAATAACTGAGAAAGATATTTTTCCTACATTTGAAAGAGAAATTTTAAAAAGAGTATTAGGAGGAATTGAAGGTAATATTTATTGAAAAAGAACCAACTTGGAAATTTATATACTATTTAAAGAGTCAAGTATAATTATATTTATAACAATACATAAGATTTAATGAGCAGGACTCTTAATAAGGATTGATGACAATAGAGCCACTAAAAATATCTTCTTGGTTAAACCATCTGGTACCCGAAAAGAAGGAGAGCAAAAATTAGATGAATTGACTGTCTGGAAAAAGACTTAAAAATTATTAAGGTAACAAATTGGAAAACCTTAGCCAAAAACAGGATGGCGTGGAATGGAATTTTAAGGAAGGTCAAAGCCCATCCAGGGCTGTTGTACCAGTGAAAAAGAATGCGTTGATACTAAACAGTTATGTTCAATGTTACTGTATTAATTACATTTTCCTTCTAATGGATAGTTTGACTATATTCACACATGTAACATTATATAATCACTTTTCAAGTTTCTCTAAAAGACAAAATATTTGAAATAATTAACTTTTAACATGAAAAAACTTCTTTAACATACCAAACAACACCAGATGATGCACTTAAAACTAAGGAATGACAGTCTGAATGAACGGTTTTGAAATGCTGAAGTCCATGCTTTTCAGTTGACATGCGTCCACATCCCCGATATCCACATTGAAGACATAACCACACTTCTGATGCATCATCTTCCGAAGGATTTACACAACCCTGAAAAATTATATTTGAGAGTAATATAAAACTTTATATTCCTTTAATAATTTATTGAAGAAGATCATCAGCTATATATGCATGTATAAATATACTTACAATGCATTTAGATATGTCACTAGTTTTTAAAATTCGTTTAACTCGTCCAAAATTGACAGCTCTTGGAACATGAGGACAGCATTTCCCTATACAAAAAAAAAAATTATTTGTAAAAAATCTTTATTAAAACATATATATAATAACTATTCACAACATATTCTTCCAGCACTTTTTGATGATTTGTTTCAAAAAATTTAATGTCAAAACCTCCTTTGATACATATATATAAGAACATATTTTAAGCTCTAATTAAGGACTAAACAGTTTTGTCCAGTTCCATCATAAAATCCAAATAAAATCCCCCTTTGAAAAATTTAACAGATAACAAAGTTTAAACTGAATTGATTACTGAATTGTGATAAAATTTTTCATAGAAAGAATGAATATACAGTTATATACCAAATCAATAATAAATTTTTTAAAATTTACAGAAAGTTTCATCAGAAAAATTACCTTACATATTTTCAATAAAAACACATTTTTATATTAAATTTTCAATAAAAATTCTTGAATGAAACACAAGAATAAATTAAAATTATAGATGTGTCATAAAATTTGAAACTATGCAAAGTGATTTTTTTTTATAGAACATACGATTTGCAACAAGGCAAATAATTTCATTTTACTATATAATTCTTTCTCTCCCTAATTCGAATTTTAAAAAAAGATACGATATAAAAATTGGAAATGAAATACAGGTTTTTAATAAGAGAAGATATAATTAGGAAAATTTGTTTCAATTAACTATTAGGAAAGAGTGTCCTAAGCAATAAACTGTTTCAGAGTCCAAAGAAAGACGTGCTGCATAACATTATATTGCAGATATGAGATGAAACATTTTTTTAAGTACATATTAACAAATAATGAATACACGTACTACTTCGGCTAAGCTTCAACACACAATACTTTTCCCACCAAGTCAAGCCAAGGACATGGCAAAATTATTAGTATAAAAGGGTCTCATGAATAAAAGAGAAAAGTTAATTCTCTTTCTTAATTTTTAGAGCAGTTAACAGCAACCATTAATTTAGAGATTACTTGAATACATAATACCTATTTTATCTTAGGCATCATGCATATATAGGATTTATTCATCAAATTTTGCAATTCTTTATAAGTTAATTATTCAGTAAATTTATTCAGTTAATTACAAAATATTGCAACTTACTACTTTTCAAAAATATGTCATAATAAATTGCTTCTAAATTTTTAAAATTGGACCAATATAATATATATATAAATTAAGTATTTTATTTACATATCAATATTACCTTAATTCAAATGCATTCATGAACCAAAAAATGACTGAAATTAGTTCAATTATTTAGAATTTTACGACAATTGTGAAGCAGCCATTTTTTCATCTCAAGATTTTCACACTACTTCTTTTTAATTTGGCTTCTTTCTCGAAATGTTTTCGGATTCAATGATTTTAATAATGATTTGCCATTATAAGCCAATAAAAAGAGATTTTATAACGGATCTCTTAATATAATATATTAAATAAAAACAAATTTTATTTAATAAATTGCAAATAAAAGAATTTCTTTATCAATAATATCTGTTTCTTTGCAACACATTACATAGAACTGTTTTTCATTTATTTCAATTTGAATTTTGTTACATAATTCAATATAGTACAAATATTTACAGTGTTTGTTTTATTCCATCATAATAAACAGAATATCATGTTCATTCAAAGTAATACATACTAAAATTTTATTACTTTATTAGCTACATTCTTCAAAAGCTTCCTTTCATAAAAATATTCATTTCGAAAATAATGATTACTATATAATAAGATAAATCCATTTTAACCAATGTAATAGTATATTTTGAATCGAATTATATAATATGAAGTGTTTTTTAGGTTTCTTATTGATTTAATATGGTTATTTTATTACATTATCTTTATGTGAAATTATACGAATGATAATATATGCATATTAAAGTATAGAGAATTAAATAATACAAATTATACTTCCAAATGCATTAAATATATACTATTTTTTTTTTTTTTTAATTTTTGAAAATATAATTAACACTTTAAAAGAATCATTATGCAAATCTATATTAAGAAACACATAATGAAAATCTAGAATTTTGTTTGCAGGAAAATTTTCAAAATATAGAAATGAAAAGGTGGCTTGTACAAGGAAACATTTTTCACTTCAAACAGATGCTAAATACTATATCAAAACCGAAACAATATCTTTTGACCAGATAGAATTTCAACACCTTTAATGGAAATTTTCAAAGTGATAATTTAGGAACCACGACTGCAAATGTCTGGTTCTAATTATGGCATTACTGTATAAGAAATCATGCAAGTTGAAAAAATATGTTAAAAACCTGTAATTTTTGTTCTCAAATATGATGCCCAGTCACAAAAAAATTTAATTTCAAATCATTAAGTTGATATATTAAATAGTAAAATTGACATTAAGAATTTCAAAGAAATACTAAAACTACACATTTCCAATTATGATATTCCAAAAGAAGAATACAAAATTTCTATATAAAATCATCAAAAAAAAAAAAAAAAAATGGGACATACTTTACAATTTCAAAACTATCATTGTTGCTGAACAAAACTGATATCACTCTTAATGGCTTAGAGGAAATTAAGATACTAATGGATTTACTAATAGCATAAATTAACTTCTAAAAAAATTTTCAGAGAAGAAATATTTTTTAAAGAATTAAGTAGAGAATAATTTAAATTAGTATTAGAGAAATTCAAAAAAAAAAAAAAAAAAAAAAAAAAGTTAAATGATTATACACTACATTATATCTATGTAAATAACACCTAAAATTTTCTCCATTTTTAACACTGAACCAATAATTAAGACTCATAAACCAATATATTGCCACCTAAGATTCTTGGATTTCAAATCATTTGATTTCAACTTCAATATTTCCTGAATTACTTTTGGGACACAATGAACCCAAATATTTTAAAAATATTTGGGTATGCTACACTACATTTTTTTCACAACTGTATTTAATAATTATATAATGTTTGAAATATAAAAAAAACATTAATGAATTTCAAACTAAGTATTATTTATTATCAATAGTTTTGAAAGCTAATTAAACAATAGGAAGATCATTTTTTAAGCCCTCATAACTCAAACATTTAAATGGAATTCTACAAAATTAAGGCATCATAAGAAATCAGATACGTGAAAAAGAGAGCAGAAGCATACCTTGAATTACACAAAGTTTGGAATGTCTCACATTCATTTCCTTCAACTTGTTTAAACTGTAAGAGTCCTGCTTTTTCATACTTCAAAAAAAATTTGTTTCATTCAGAAATATATGATTAAAAAATTATTTGAAAAAGCGCAGAGACAATTTCTTCAGTACCTAAGAATAATTTACAAGGAAAAAAATTCAAGACATGTTAAAATAATTAATATTTGTTGCCTATTTTCCTGTATTTTGACTTTTTTTTAAATGTCCAATATTGATTTGTATTTAATTTGTGTGATCATATTTATTTTTCTTTGTTTTTATAATGTACATAATTTGTAAGTAATTTTCATAGACTGAACAGTTTTATTATTTAGCAAAAAATTCTATTTGTTCCTTTTATTCTTTAAAATTATTTTTTGATGAATTTTGGCTTTACAGCACATTGCACATGATTGAATTATAATTGTTTATAAATTTTATTTCAGGTACTTTTCACTTTAAAAAGTACTTATACTTTATGTATAGAAATACTATACACATTTTGCATTATAAGATTGTAAGTTATATTTTAAATAAAATTTGCTGATGTTTCAAAACTTCAACCTCATTAGAAAGTGTGTGTTACAGCACAATATATGCTATATTTGAAAAGGTTTTTTTTTTACTTATAGATTAATGAATGATTTTTAATCCATATAATTTAAAACTTTTAATCTAATTTTGCACTAATTTTATTACTTGTAAAAAAGTTGTTATTCTTATACTCGTAAATGTTTTTTTTATGAATTTTATTATTTCATTTCTTTTATTTTTAGTACTAGAAAATACAGGTCATTAGAGACTCTCCACCAAAATATTTTAACTACATACATTGTACACATATCACATTATACATACATAATTTTTTATCAAAATGTACTCGATGCTTTGAATGCCTCCAATTATTCTTTTTCATTTCTTTTTGTAAGTATAAATTTTATTTTTTATTAATTTCATAAAAAGTATTTCATACCACTTCAGATTTTAACATTCATATATTTACAAGAATTTCTTGTGAGTAATATAAGTCTCTACTGTCCTAAGAATTTAAAAAACTTTCTGTTATATAAATATGTATTTATAATGTATGAATACTGGCATTTGAAAAAACTTCTCAATGAAAATGACAAAATAAGTAAACACTCTAGAAATACAAATATTGATATGTGTAATAAAGCCCAATTGAAATTTGTCTATATATTATATTAGCTAAGTTTGTTTTTAAACTCATTAATAACCCATCCTCCCCTCACACTCTTTACTTTGCCTTAACATGGAAGATTTTAATATTTTACCTGCAAAATATCTATGAATTTTGAAATGCAACAAAGAAAAGTAAAGGCAAATCACATTCTAACTGAATCACTTTCTAACAAGTATTTGGTACAGAATTATAAAAAAGATAATGGATCATAAGACTTATAGGATTTTTTATTAAAATTATAATATTTTAAAAAATTTTCTTTGTTGCAACTAAAATCATTAATTTTAACAGTCAAATACATCAGTGGCCACTAAATCTGACAAAACAAGAAAATAACTATATCTTGATGCTGTTATTTAATGACAATTTACTATGCAAGCTTTGAAAGTAAAAAAAAGCAGTACCTTGGATAGGAGCTTCATTAATTTCTTCTTCAGAAGTGTCAGTTACGTCTTTCTGACGTTTTTGCCTATTATTTTTCTTTTTTGTCATGATGATTTATATAAATGAGTCAAAATATCCATAACACTCTCTAAAACACACACACAGTTCTTATTAAAATGTCCACTATAAAAATAAAAAAAATTATAAGAAATAAACAAAATTGTATTATATAGGCAAAATTATTATAAATAAATATAAAAAGATAAAATTACAATTCACATAAAAATTATATGATTCATAACAGATATTTATGAATATGTAAATCAACATTTAAATAATTTGAATCATACATTTTTCTAAGTAAAAGAGTTAAAAATATGATATATCTACAGCATAAAAGTATTTTTTTAAATGACTACACTAAACTAGAGATTAGAAAAATTTACAGTTAAAATTGAATTATATATTCTCAATATCTATACAACAGTGACCAGACATTAAACTAAATAGAACTATCATATTAATTCAGCTTAATGAAACAATTTCTTTTAAAAAGTACAGATAATAATTTATATATGCTTAAGAAAATTCAAATATACAGCCAATTCATAAAAACAAATATTCAATCACAATCAGTTCTGGCCAAACATATAATCATCATTATTGTACTATTACAGACTCTCCACCATAATATTGGGAAGTTTAATTGAGAAGTGCTCCATCTTGCCCAACTTTTAAATTTACAAATTTAGCCTGTCTATACTCTGTTTGTTATATGATACTTGCCTTCTAAAGTCAAGCATTTTGCTTCAAGTATTTTACAAAAGATCTCTTGCATAACATAATGTATTTACAAGAGAAAAAATTGTAATTTAGCATTTTTATAAATTTGTTTCTAACTAAACACATTTGTAACAAATTCAACAACTAATAAATCAAAATACTGAAACAATTCTCAAAGCAAAGAAAATTTTTCTTCCAGCAAATTTCAAGTTCTTCACGAACCGTCAATATTTGGTTTGCATTACAAATTCAAAGCAGAAAAAGCAAATTTGATCAATAATAAATAAGATAAAAAAATCTAAATGACACTTTTTTATGAATAGACCAATTTCATATGAAAATATTTTTATTCAAAATAAACTGATCTGATAATCCTTTAGAAATCCGAATGTCTATTCACACGTGGTGAGCGATTTCGAACTGGTCGATACTTATCTGTAGAATTCAAATTAGAGCATGAACAAATTTAAGATTTCTGCTTCAACAATAAGTCATTTCTCACAATGTAATATTTAATTCATTGTATTCACCATTTTGATCAAACGAAAGAAAATTCATTACAACAATTTTAACCTTACGATTATTTACAGTAAAATTGGCTTCAAAATTTATAGATCTATTTATTAAATTTAGAGATTTTAAATTCTAAGGAAATTGGTTTATTAAAAAATCTTATAAAAGGACACTATGGTTTTCAGAAAACTATACACTAATTTATTTTGAGTTATAATTAAGAAACACTCCATAATATTCACATCCTAATATACGCACATTAAAGATATCTCTACAATCAAGAAGGTTCAATTCGAATAGTAATCACTCAGATTTATGCAAAATTCCTCCAACGAAAACTATTTTTCATCAACAAAATATTACTCATCGAGCTAAATATAATGAATGAATTTACTTACACGCATTTCAAATTTTGAACGAAAAGCATATACGAGACAGGATAACCAAACAAACTACAGCTGGATGGCAATTTTATCGTTGCCAATAATACAAAAGATAATTTTCTTAAGAAAAGAAATCTGTCAAGAGAATATCAAGCCGGCTTTAAATTTCGATTTTACTCAAAAAAAATAGTTAAACACTTTGGAAAATCACTATTTTATTTCAATGAATATTAAACTACTGCAAAAATGTCACTATTACGAATAAAAAAAATAACAATTTACTGTTAGCGAATGTCCGCAACCGCAAACAAGATGTCTTGCATAGAGTCAGGTTGCAAACATAGTTCATTCGCTCAATTGGGTTGAAGTTTTGTGAATATATTTTTTTTTCTCTATTTTTATCATATTTGGGTTCATAATGATTTGTAAATAAATTTGCGGTCTTTGTTAAATTAATCTAGTGAAAAATAAGTGGACTATGTGAAAAACCTGTGTAACTGTAGAGATTTTGTGGGTAGGTATTAAAGTGTTCCTCCCTTATAATTTATGGAGCGTAATATGTATTCAACTGTGAATTTTGAAATAAATAATGTTGGAAGACTGTTTAATAATTATTTAATTAGATAAAATTATTTTCCGCCAGTGATAAAATCATTGTAAGAATTTAGTTTAATTGTAATCGTTCTTGTTAATATTTATTTACTTCATGTGTATTTCTCAAAAATTTTAATTATAAGTAAAATTATCCTTTATTTTTCTTTTAGTTCTTACATTGCTTGATCTTTGAAGACATTGTGCATTGAATATTGATTTTATAATTTAATTTTAAATTCATATAATTTTTATTTACTTCATAATCATAAAATTAAACTGCTGCTCATGTTGACATAAATATGATATTTAAGAAAACTCATCTGAAAAATGTGCATTCTTTTCATTATGTCTATGTAAATATAGTATTTTGCTCAATGCCAGCCTTTTTTTTTTTACTCAGAGGTATTCTATTTGACTTAAGAATTATGCCATCAAACTTTTCTATAAAGAGCTTGTACTTATAAAAAATATTGATTATTAACAGGAATTTATTTAAAATTATATTGATATGTAACTTCATTTGTGTTTTTTGTATGGTATTCTCGCATTTTTAAGAAGCATTTTAAATTTGTATAAGAAAATTTCGTGAATGAAATTTTTGATAAATTCTTGTACATTTTTCGATAAATTTGATTTTCTGGTTTTGAAGTCACACACAGTGCTTTTCTGTAAAGTAGTGGCTAGCATTAGAGAAAACATTAGATTTGTATGAAAACTGTTTGGAGAGTCTGTGTTTTCTATGTCTTTATCTCGTCAAATGTTGCAATACAGTGATTTATTTGATTTTAACTATAAAAAAAAAATACATAAATGTTTTTGTCAAAATGAAACAATATTTACAATTTTATTCATATTGTTTAATCTAAATGTATGGTTTTTGAACATTACTGCGACATTCGTGATTGTTGGACATTGTGAATATGCCAGTGTGATAATAAATTCCTTTAATTTGATAAAGAAAATACATTGTTTTGTACAAAGAAAATTTAATTTTTTGATTGGTTTGCTTGAATATATTTATATGCCAAATAACTAATTAATTTAATTTTTGCTGTTATTTTTGTTGATTGAAATATTTTTTGGTTAAATGCTATTGGTTCGAATGCATTTTAGCCCCACCACCCTTAACAGTGGAAAAACAATGATGCCAAATTGTACTCAAGGTGTGTTTTTTAAATGTAAAGACATTCATATAAAAAATTTGATGGAATTGACCTATGAAATAATATTTAAAACATGGTGTGATACTTTTCCATTTTGCCAGAGCAAATCACGCCAAGCTGATTTTATTGTCGACTACACATGGTATGCACACATTCCGTTTGACGTCAGTTGTATCATTTTTCGTGACTTAATTGCTTGCACCGAGGTAATTGAAAAGTACCCATGATTTTTTTTTTAAAATAACTAAGAATATTGATGTAGTTCAGGCCTGCCCAGTCCAAAAGACTTTGCGGGCCACTTTGAAAATACTTTTTATTTCTGCTGGCTGCATTATATATATATATGTGTGTGTGTGTGATGTATTCGATTTATCACCTACTTGTTAATTTCGGCTCTTTTAATGCTAATTCAAATTCTTACATTAAAAATTACCACTACTTTCAACTCTTAAGTCAGACTGGCTACAGCTATTTTGCATGATCCATGCATTGCTTTTCCTTGCCATGTCTAGTAATACGTATCTATGCTCTTCAGTAGGTTTGTTGAGTAGGTAAACATTGTGTATTGTCCTTTCCCACAAAACAGCCTGCACGCTTTTTAAAATAAGCTCAACTTTGTGTTTCTGAACAAGAATATAGATGAAAAATTGGGACAATTGTTGACAAGGCACTGAGATATTCGCTAGTAATGGGACATGAAACAAACAACTTATAGAATATTGTTTGGTACTTTTATTTACAATAAAGGTTTTAATTTTTTTTCTCCATATGACCCAGTTCTTTGGGCCACAAGTTGACTACAGGTTTGACATGTGGCCTCAAGTTGGCCAAGTAGTTAATTGTGTATGTGAATTTAATCATGATCAGCAGCTGATATAAATGGAAGACAAAGTAATAACCTTGGGTAGAAGACCCAAATTTATAATCATTTACCTCTCCTATACCATTGTTACACATTCATTCATTGTAAGAGCCCTCTAAACCTCTTGGTAAAACATGTACAAGTACACAGGATTTTTTAAAATCATGACCGCAAACTCAATTCATTCAACTGCCAAAATAATATTTAATTTTGTTTGAAATAACACATATACCTATGTCTCTGAGGCTGTTGCATACATCATATGGATCTTTATTTTTCATTCAGGATCACTATCACATACTTTATCTCTTGCATAAAGTCAGATTTATGCTACATTTTAGGCATTGTGTGCTTGTACAATCACTCAATCATAGTACTATCAAATCCAAATGTGTGGAAGTTTGGAAGGGGAGAATGTAATTCTTTTTTTTTTTTTTTCTAATTCTTTTTAAAAAAGCTTTAATATCAAATTTTTTCTCTTGGAAAAATTGTTTTATTCTGTAATTCATTTCGTGTGCACAGAATTCGTTATTTTTTTTCAATGAACTTACTATTTAGTTGATTATCAATAAATTTAAAAGAAAAGTGTATGAATCATAATTAACTTTTTCAGTTTCTCAGAATCATAACTATTTGTCTAGTTTTGTTGCTCTACAATTTGATTTTTAACAATTTCTGATCTAATTGGGGAAATTAAACACTAACGCACTGTTCATAGTTAAATTTTATGACTATTGTAACTGCAAATTTTCATTGAATTTTATTTCTGCATTGTCTTTGGGCTTACAAACTTCTTTCAAGATTATTGTTCCTTATCGTCCTAATTGTAGATGTGTAAAAAGCAAAACATGCTATTATTATGCTAAATATTTAATTTTTTATTTCTAATGTTTCTAGTAAACATAACATTACACTGGCATATGCAATTAATAATTAATCTGTTAAATCAAAATTAATTGGTAAGGTTTTTTAAATTATATTGCAAACTCTATAACTGCAATAAACAAAGAAAAAATTGTTTTGTATTGATTATCAGTCAGTCACAAAGAATTTAATTAGGACTTAATGTATGAATTAAAAATATTTACTTGAATTTCCAAAACTTCTGCTGATATTATCTAGCAAAATATATTTCTGTATTTGTTTTTAAAAATGCTTTATAATGGTCATGACACTCAGAAGTCCAATCTGGTAATCTTGCATTGCAAACATCATATCATTGTTGGTTAGACAATGAAATTCGTTGTTTCATATTTTACATTAAAATTTTTTGTGATTGATAAATAAATTTTTTTAAAAAAAATTCTTTTCATCTTTAAACCAAGCAACACATATTTCTCCATTCCAAGCAACACATACAGCCTTTATTTGTTTTCTGATTGTTTTACTTAAACTTGCTTGTTGTAGTACGGGGATGTAATGCTATTAAATAATATATTTATAAATTATAAAAACAATTGGCAATATTTCTCATTCATTTTGTACTTAGAAATTAAAATTAAAATTTATTTTATTTTTAATCTTATTTAAAGAGTTCGCTGTTTTCTATTTTAATGAAGGATGTGTCTAATATTGTTTTTAAATCTTTTATATATAAAGAGAGAGAGAGATCATCCACTCTTTTGTAAAAAATTGTTGGCAACTTCATAAATAGGTGAAAATTCTTTATTTGGCTGTATTTACAGCTCTTGAGTATTTTTTTTTTATTTATAAATAATAAAAGGATTTATGTAAGAAACTAAAAATATTATAGACAGAGAAATATATTTGGCCAATACTTTTTTTTATTCGCTGTGGATATCTTCTAAATTTCTTAGGGACTTCTAAGTCCTGACTTTTTTATGGTGTGAAAACTTCAAAAGTAGGGGGGCAGTTCAAGTCACTTCACTGTTCATCAAGAAGTTCATCTTCACTGTTGCTCAATTATGATTGCTTTTATTTCATTTAACATTTAAAATGTATATCAAAATAAAAGAGGGGCTGTATGTGTAAAAACATTTGTAATTTTTATTTATTTTAATTCTACGTGATTAGTACCTGACAATTAAATTTTCTTTGTAACTTTACAGCTTAGTGTCTACTGCTGAAAGACATTCACAGGATGTTCAAGAATTTTTAGAAAATAAAAAATGCATCTAGCATCAGCAGACATCTGGAAAATTCGTCCAGAAGCAAAATTGAAATATGATGAAAAGTTCTTTCAGCTTAAGCCTGTCAATGGATACATTACAGGCAAGACTATTTTCATTAATGTTTTTCAATACATATATAAATAATTTATTTTATATGTTGATTTTTTATAAAGTTCTACTTACAATATATTGTACCTGAATTGCAATATATAAAATAGCCTAAATTTAAAATTAGAATTTTTTGAATTAAGCCATTACTAGGAAGGATAAAAATCAAAGGATTGAGTGGTTTATCTGAAAAAACAAGAATACCCTTTTCAATATGCCACCAGTAACCTGTTCTTTGCTGTCCCGAATTATTTCCATTTTCTACACAGAGCAGGAAACTCCATAGGCTGGTCTTCTGTTCTTTTTAAACTGCTCTGTGCTTCCAGTTCTTTTTCCCTAACTGTGTTTCAATGTTCCTTCACTTTCTGTTAATTTAATTTGTTTAATGCACCAAGATTTTTTTTTACTTCTTATTGCCATTCAATCATATATACATTGATTTTCTTTTCACTTACAATTTTATTGTTCTTTAAAGGGATTATTCTTTCACTATGGAATCATCCTTTAAAATTAATGAATAATTTAATATTCTACATTATGTAAAAATATTAAAGGAGGGGTCACAATATTTCAGGTGGAGAATATAAGCTGCATTAATCATTAATATATGTTAAAGCGAATAATTTTCTCAAGGATTTATCATTATTTCTCTATATGTTACTTTTTTTGTGACATTCCAGAATTTAGAGACATTGAAATTCCTATCATTTCAGGAAACTTTTATAGCAATTTTATATAGTGTTGACTTTTTTTTAAAAAAAAAATATAGCATGTGGCATTTGTGAAATTGTTATATTGTTTTTAAATGCTTTTTCTAAAGAAGTTAGCTTTTTTTATTTAGATAGTAGCCTCTAAAGTAATTCCTACTTGTTGTGGAAGAATTTTATGCACTTTTTATTTTTAAAAGTATTAAAGCTGTTATTTAATAAAATACTGTTTGGTATTTGTTTATTTTTAGGCGAGCAAGCAAAGAATTTGTTCCTCATGTCTGGATTACCTCCCCAGATTTTGGCTCATATTTGGTGAATATTTCATACTACTTATCCATAATTGAGCTATTATATTTATTTCAATCTTTAACTTGAAAAACAAAATCATTATTGCCAAAAATATTTTTGGTTTCTTTCAAAATATTTGGTTTTTCAATTTGATTAATTTATGTTACAACCCTTATGATGATTAACTGATATGAAATGGAATGAAGTCATATTAAATGAATCATAGAATTTTTTTTAAAAATCATTGCTATCAACTCACTTTTAAAAATTAGACTTGATGAATAAATAAAATATGTGATATTCTTGCATGGTAAAAAAAAAAAGTAATCTCAGTAATGTATTGTGTATATATATGCACTGTTAATTTGTCACGAATTTTATTTATTACATAATTTTAACATTATGATGAATATCGAAGAAATTAGTTGAAATATATGTTAACATATAAATATTTTTAAAGATATCTGTGGTACAGAAATTTATATTCATTTCATGTAATCTCGTCAACTGTTCTATGTCTTTTTCAAATAAAAAGTTTAACTTTGCAACTCAACTTTTTTCCCCCTGAAAAAAACCAATTTAATAAAATAATTACTGGATCCAATATTATATATATACACACTCATGTCCATAAATGAAGGGTAATGCCAGTTCCAGCAGATAAAGGTTCAGAAAAAAGGGGGAAAAAATGGGACTTATTCATAAAGCCTATGTATTAAACAAAAGATGAACAAAATGATGGTGTGTGTATGATATCATTCATAAAAATGCGATTTTTGCTCCCTGGAACAATTACAAAAAAACATCTCCCTTACCTTTACATGGTTGGTATAATGGTTAATGCCTTGTATGTCTCCCACACAACGATGTAGAGTCTGTACAATGTCTAGGCATGCTGAGTATCAAATTATCGAGTTGATCTAGTGGAAGATTAATTCACTCGGCAAACAATGCTCTCCAAAGTTCCAGTACACATGTAGAAGGTGGTTGAGGGGCTCAGCAACTCATTGCCAAGCATGTCCCACATATGCTCCATCGTATTTAAGTCAGATGAGAATGCTGGCCATTTCATACGGGTGATATCCTCAGACTGAAGATATTTGTTCACAATGTTTGCTTAGTGAGGACGTTCGTTGTCATCCATAAACACAAATTCTGTGCCCATGGCACCCTTAAACAAACATATGTTTTTCCAGAATGTCCTGATAACATTTGGCCTGTCATGGTTTGGATTGGAACATGTAGATCTGTTTTGGAGCACAGTATAATTCCACCCATAACGAGCAATCCTGCACTACTGTAATAGTCTCGTTCAGTGATATTGTCTCAGTGGTAGCAGGAACTTGATATTCTCCATATAAAAGCCCAACATGAATTGAAATGTAAGCTAAACTTGGACTTGTAGGAAAACATCACACAAGTCCACTGTGATGTCCACATTGCATGGTCTCTTCTCCAGGCTAACCGCTGGTGACAGTGTGTTGCCGCGAGTGGAGCACATATGACAGGTTTGCGAGCATATGTCCCAAATGTCTGTACATGGTTTGCCTTGAAACTGTCATACCAGAGACTGAAGATAGCTGACGAGAAAGGTCTGATGCTATGCTCCGTCTGCTTCTTTTTGCAGTTACTTCCAAATACCTGTCATCATTCGGCGTTGTAACTTGGGAGCAACCTGTGCTGTAACATCTACTGACATTTCCACCTATTTGGAATCATTGCTAAAGCTTAGAAATGACACTGTGTGATTCCAAGTTCAACTTACATTTGAGTACTCCCACCATTCTGGGCAGCCAATAATTCTATCTTGTAAAAAATCATCCACATACGTCCTCTGTATCATAACTATTCAGTTGTGGCTCTGAGCAGCTTACAAAACACTTGAAAACAATTTTCTTTGTCATACCATTCCTTATATACACCTCTCTTACACTCTTGTCATTGGAATGTAATATCAATGTCATCTGATGGCTTCCTGCAGTTTTCATTCGTATTATTCTTGAAGTTGTGTGCCATACTTCTACAAGTGAAATTTTTACCTTAGAGTTCTATTTTAGTGTGATTCTGAATTATCCTTTAATTTATGGACATGAGTGTGTATGTATGTAGTTTAATATACTTGAAAGATTAATTAGTATGAATTTATCTTTAAAAAAAAAAAGCATCATGATTAGCATTAAACAATTTACACCATCTGAATCAAATTTGATCTCCAAATCACATATTTTTTCATGGTACTAATTATTAGTATAAGTTTTAAAAAAATTTCGGGTGGCTTTTAAAATTTCTTTTGTGTGTTTGTAAGTTGAATAATTTGATGTTATTCTAAATTCAAAATGCTGAAACATTTTCAGTAATTCAAAAACTTAAAAATGATTTTGATTCCATGAAAGATTGCGATGTTAATAAACAATCAATTTGGAACTTTCCAGTTAAAACGTTCTTTGTCCTGATCAAAATTCTGTTCTGTCCATGTTAGCTCCATGATCCTATTTATCAAATGCCTCGAAGCAAAAAAAATATTTCCTCTTTGAATCAACCTTCTTGTTTCTTGTATTTAAAATTTTTCCAGTAAATCAGAACCAGCTTCTGCACAAATTTTGTACATACAAATCTATTACTACTCTCTTTAGGAGAAGTTTTTTTCAGTTTGATTCTGCAATAGCATGTGAATTTCAGATTTAGAAAATAAAATGAGCTATGGGCTGTATAATTTTAATTAATTTACTCTAATTGAGAGACATACTTCCCAATTCACATACTAAATTGAAATAATGACTCTCTCTTCCATATGCCACTAGAAGACTACAAGCTGGGAATGCAGTCAGGTCATGCAGTGATGCAATACGTTTCTAAGATTTTGACTTTTGTATAATGATTGTGTGATAAATATTGCAGTACCTAACAATTTCTTACTAGTCTTATTTATCTTGTAATATATTGATGAATTCACGTTGCTTTCCGCAAAAAATTTTGTAATTTATTGTTTCCTTTTTTAATGTTTGTTAAATTAGGGGACAAAAAAATCTTGAAGAATCAGGATGCATTTGTGAAGAATTAGCATCTTTCGTATTCAGCCAGCTAATTCATGAAGGTGTGATAAGGAATACTAAATTAAAAATAAAATATAGTTTCTTTACAGTGTTAGCTAGATTCCGTATAACACTCATTGTGGTATCAGTACATAATTTGGAAAAACAGTTTTTGTTTACTTCGTTCTCACAATGCAAAAAACTGAAAAACTTGCCTTTTCTGTTAGTTACGAAAATTCAAAAGTCATGGAATTTAAATTCTCAGTATTAAAATTTTTTTTACAAGGCTCAATGATACTGCTTTATTATTACTTAATGGAAAAGAGTATAAAAAAATATTAAATGATGGTGAAGCTTCTCCTTTTTTCAATAAGGTCAATAACTTTATTACTTTTAAATATGATAGAAGATTTTATGCAAATTTCATTTATTTGTAGGATCAACTGTGTCTTGTTCTTTTCTAGTTCTTTACATTTTCCATGTACATAATTTTCACATTTTTTTAGTTGACGAACATGAAGTGACATTTAATCGAGATATTTTGTGTAATTGCTTCGAACATGGAAATAATCAATCTGTTTTATCTCTTATAGGGAATAACATGCATTACATTAAGTATATGTGCAGAAAACAAAAAACATTTAATTATTACTATACTTTGTTTATTTCAATTTATTTATGTCAATTGCTATGATATAAAGTTTGATGCTTCAAAGTTTCTGCATTTCAATTTTGAATATACTTTTCCCACAGTATAACATATGAGTGAGAGAATCAATCGAGCAGGTCTAAGAGATTTACTATTTTAAAAAAATTAGAAAGTATATTTAACTCATGATTATAATATTATTTTAAAGAGGCCATTATGTATTTGTAGGGATTTTAAAACTAATGAGCAATTTTCATACTCAGTATTTAAAAAAAGGTTATACGATTTTCTAAATCATGTTTTAGAATATTATTTTTAGATAAACTATCAGGTATGAGATTTTCTTATTACAGTTTTTCTCATAAATAATCAAAACTGTTATGCTTTTTTTCTGAATGAAGTTAATAATCAATTGTGTGCATGTGTGTGTAATAATTTCATTTTTGCTTTTTATTGAATCCTTCATTCAAACATGATGGACAGCCAGTAAAAAAGTCTAGATATATATATATATATATTCAATAAGGTTTGGGTATACTCTGAATATTTATGTAATATTGGTATTCTTGCTTATGACATAACTGCACTATTTCCATTTTTAAATTCCTTTGGTCCTTTTTCAATACAATTTGTCATTCATCTTTTGGGAAATGAAAAGCAGAAACATAAGGTTGCCTGTTATATTTAGTGAACAATTAGGTATGTTACAAGAACAAAGCATTACTATAAAATATTTGCATTTTAAGCTTGTGTTGTTAACTGAATTATTATTTGTTAAATGATTAGGAATTTTGGAACAAAAAAATTTCAAATTCTAATTTCTCATATCAAACAAAACATCTCAATTTTCATGTAAATTAGTGATGTTATATACATCAACTTATTATACATCCGGCTTTAAAATTGGCCACAGTAACCTAGTGGTCATAGTTTCAGATTCTTGGCTGGTGGTTTTTGTTCAGTCGCGAGTTCGATCCTTGTCTACCAAAGACCCACCGTGTTGCCAGGGCTGATGCACATTAAATCTGTCGGGGCCTAAAGTCCTCCCATTGGCATGGTGTGGATGTTAGGAGAGAGGGGTGCCAGCTCAGGTGTCATCCTCGCCACTTGACCGTGGTACAAAATTACGAGGTCAGTCCCCAATAGCCCTTGTGTTGCTTCTGTTGTGACGTTAATATAAACTAAATTAAAAACTCGACTTTAAATTTTTTAAAAAAAAAAAAGAAAGCACTCTATAATGACTTATGAATGAAGCAAATTCAATAATAAAAATTATCGTACCTGAGACTTTGTATACGAGTATATTCAATATTATGATGTGGATTTATCTTATATGTCTTCAGTAAAGAGATGTTCCATTGGTTATCAATGGAACAACAGCTTTTGCTTTCTTATTACATGCTGTGCTGCGAGCAAAAGGTTGCTGAAAGCGATAGCCACTGTTGGTGATACGGATAGCTAAAACATAGTCATTGAAGAATTATTTGCAGTATATCAATGTAATATTTAAAACAATTGTAACTGGCTCTTTTAAACAGTTCAGTAAATGATAAATATTAGGAATTTTGTAAAATATTAAATTAAAATATCTAAAATACACAAAATTTAAAACTTAATAAAACATTTCCTCATATTTACCTAAAACTCTTTTTGTTTGTGATACAATTAAAATATGGAATTATTCCATCATATGTATATTTATCAACATAAACTTATTTATTATCAAAATTTTCTAGCTTTCACATTTGAGCCCTTTCAATAACAAATGCTATACTAAATTACACAAGCAAAATAATTAGATCAACAGCAGTTTGATTGGCAACTTTTTTCCTCGTTTTGCAAAAAATTGCACTGTACCTGTAAAGTCATCTACATGTTATCAAACTAATTAAATTTTCTTAGTAGGTATCATTTGCAATACAAGATAATATACAGAACGAATTCAGTTTGTCAGCTTCCATTGGAAGAAAGGTTTGTTGCACAAGTAACCTTTAATGGCTAAAATTTGGGGTGAAATACTTCAGACAAACTGAACTTGGGTCCTTCATAACCATCAAAGGGTTAAATGAGAATTAATTTTCCTCCTTTTATCTCAGTGCCTTTTTATGGTAGCGAGAACATCAGGGCTTATCGTTTTAAGGTGGTTTTGCCTTAGCCCCCACATGCAAGTTTTGAAAAGGGGAAATGAATCATCAGAGCAACAATCTTTGAAAAAAATTAACCTGGAGAAAGTGTATACCTCCAAAATGAAATATTTTTGGAAGCTTAACAAGCATTTATGCAACAGGGATTTTTTCTTAATGTACAGTATTTTTTTAGGTCCTTAGCAGATAGAGACGCAGATGGCAAAATGGACTGCAGTGAATTTGCTGTGGCTATGCATCTAATTGAGATGAAACTAAAAGGCTTTGAATTACCCAAAACTCTGCCACCCTCAATGGCAGCAGTTCCCGCTCCAGCTGTAATTCCCAATGTTCCAGCATATCGTCCTCCTGTTTCCATTGGAGGTAAACATATTACAACGTTTTTCTGAATTTCACTTGGTGTGTGTGTGTGTGTGTGTCATCAAATTTTCGATCGTTAATTTAACCAACTTCCCATCAAGCTAGAGCTTTGAAATTTCGGGAATCGTTCGTACTCGCCTAACAATGCAATATTTAGATGTTTGCGACAAGTTTTAACTAATATTTCAATAATTTTAATAAGTCAAAATATTCTTTCCTCTAGGCGCTTTTAGGATTGAGGAAAAAATTTTTTCCCCCTCTGGGAACACCGGGCACTCCCCACACCACATGACGCCTCGTAAAACTATTGTACTCACAAAGGGGAGATACTATCTCCCCTTTACTGTCTCCGAGATAGTAAGGGTTGCTGACTTTTCATGGTTGCTGACTGATCATAAGCAAGAAAGAAAGTTTCCAATATTTGGCACCATGTCTTATCACAATAATTTTTTTCTGAATTCTGGTTCCTTTTTTTTTTTTAATAGAATGGCTTACAAACTTTCAAATGCATGTTTTGATTTTATGAGTATTATGAATTTTTTAATACGCTCACAAATGTCTCTTTTTTAAGTAAATTTTAAAGTTAAAAATAACCAACAGTTTTAACTAATATTTCAATAATTTTCTTTAATAAACTTTGCCACCATATAAAAATGTTGTTTTTAAAAACGTTGGTTTTTATATCGAATTATTTTAGACTGAATTCAAAATTTATTTCAACATTAAAGTTTCAATGAGGCTCTCTTTTAAGATATGAAGATTGAGAAAGTTTAATTTGTAATCATGTGCACTTATAAATGTGGTGAAAGCTGAATAAAATTTTGCTTTATTGTTCTTATTTTGCTTGTATTTTAGTTTCAATTGTAGTTTTAAAGTGTAAGGAAATTAACTAAATTTTGCTACAATTGGAATGAATTATAATTAATTATAAAGAAACAACAAATGAAATGCAATTAAATTATTTGTTTGAAATTAAAACTATGTTTGTTACATTCAGAAAAGGTTTTTGTATCACAAATGATATTCAAATATCTTAATGAATATATATTTCATTTATATGGAAGGGGAGGAAAAGACTATGGAATGTATAAATTAATGTCTTTTACTTTAACATATTTTCAAATTTCTTTCAAAGGCTTATTCAAATTATGTATCATTTTTCATATTTTACTGTGGATATTATCAAATATAAATAACTTTTTTCTACAGATTCAGTTTTGTAAAAAAAAGTATATTTATTCATCAAACTTTTTTGTTTTAAATTTCGGACCGAAAATTATGAGTTTGTATCTTATTAAAAATAATTTTATATTTTTAGGCACTCCTGTACCAATTGTGCCACCTGCTAGTGTTGGCAATTTAGTTGGAGGTTTTGGTAGATCTGCCTCTCCTGTTGATAAACCACAGCGCTCCACATCTGTTAGTAGTCAAGATTCCCCAACGTAATTATACTTTTTTTTTTTTGAATGGTAAAGAAAAACACTGAGAAAATCCTTTATAATTCTAATAACTAACTAAAAAGTATTTTGAAAATTTATTACTATTTCTACTAAAATTTTAATAAAAATATTATCATTAATTTGTATCAAGTCTCAGTTTATATTAAAAAATTACTAGGGTACTTTTATAAAATTTTTGTGTGTGTAAGTGAAATCAGTCTGAATATTAAATTATCTTATTTTTCATAATTGTTATTTCAATCTGAATTCGAATTTTAATTCAAATATTTGATCAAAGCTCTGTATTATGGTGTACTGATATATTTCATGCACTTTAACTGCAATGTCATAAAGTTATCATTTAGTAATATAAATTTTAGAATAAACTTATTTAAAAAAATTGATTATAAAAGTTTCTACCCTGAATCTAGTTTTTTAACCTTTCACCTTGCTTTTGGTTGCATAACAATAAATGTTATTGAGGTGACTAGATTTCTGCATGTTTTTTATTGACATTAATTTTCAATGAATCTCAAATGTAATATCAAATGCATAAATATGTTTTGGTCATTCCAGACAATTTACATAAATCTTTACAAAATGTATGTAGATACAATTTATTAATAGTGCATTCTAATAGGAAATTAAAATGTGGAAAATATCTTATTTTTCACATGAATACAATTTTTTCATAAATTTGATCTATTTTTTACAGTGGTGCACCTCCTCCTCCTTTAATAGAATGGGCTGTCCCTCAACAATCTAAATTAAAATTTACACAGCTGTTCAATTCCTATGACAGAACGAGAACAGGTTTTCTTACAGGTGCTCAAGCAAGAAATATTCTTGTCAATACAGGCTTAAGTCAACCCATTTTAGCCCAAATATGGTAAAGAAATATAATATGTACATTATTTCTTTTATAGTTTCAGATATTTTTAAAAAATTAAACAATCTCGTAAATACTTTCAAATATTTCAAATTGAATTGAAGTTGATTTTTAAAAACTACTTTAATTTGTTTAAATATCTAGAAAACTTTTTTTTTTAAATTTTCAAAAATTAAATTAGAAACAATTTTTTTAACTGGAAAATGGTCAGAAATAAGTTATATGTATATTTATTTTGTATTTAATTAAAAATACTCATTTATTCTATCCATTTTTGTATAATTTTGAATTGTGGTTTTGAAGAAATTGATGTGAAAATATTTATAAATCTTATTTTGTTTTGTAAGGAGTTCATTCCTATTTTCTGATATGATTTCTTATTATCATTTAATTTATGCAATCATGCACTCTAAAATGAACTTTCCCATGGTCGTAAATCTGTAGAAAGTGATGACATCCGTAAGCCTAGTAGGGATTAAAGTCTCACTGAATCCGTTCATCTTATATTACTTGTGTACCAGGTGATCTGGAAAAATCCCTCATTATAAATTCAAAAGCAAGGTAAAATTCTCTCTCTCTTCTGCTGTAGACAAGGATGGCGAAGCTTTGCCTCAAATATTATCCACTTTAAAAATGTAGAAATCACTATTTTGCTTCAGCTATATATTTGGAAGGATGATACTATGCTGATTATCTATTCAAAAATGATTGTAAAATTGTATCTCTCTCATCTAAGAATAAATAGACTTTAGTCCGGATTGGTTGTTTGATTATTACAACCATGAATTCAAATGTATTCTCTCTACTTGTTTATTAAAAAATTTGTTTATATATGTGTGTGTGTGTTTCAATCTTTTAATTAATATTAACATGTTATATAAAGACTTCTTAAGGACTCATGTTTATAATATTGAATGTAATAACTGTGATCAAATGGTCATTAATTCTCTAAGTTGACTTTGATAGGTCACTGTCTGATATTGATGGTGATGGGAGGCTCTCGTCTGAAGAATTTGTTCTTGCCATGCACTTGGCAGAAAGCGTTAAGGCAGGAGATGCTTTGCCGAGCTTCTTACCTGCTGATCTCATACCCCCTTCTCATAGGAGGAAACGATCAACAAGTATTCAATCAAGTAAATTTCTTTTATCTCTATTAGTGTTTGTCATATCAATTTTCTTCAAATCAAAATATATGGTCATTTTAAGATTTAATCAATGTTTTTTTAGTTAAATTAACAGATTGCAATAAAAGTTAGATCTAGTCAGAACTGTCTTTTGATTCTAATCAGTTGAATACAGTTAAAATATTGATTATTATTAGAAGTTTAATTTATATAACAAAATAATTCAAATAAGTTTTTAAAAATTTAGATTGTTCTGATGTATTCCAGAAAATTTTAGGAAAAGTCTGAGACATTCTAAAATATTCACACAAAATAACTGGAATATTTTTAGAAGTGATTTAAAAATAAATGTAATTTTAGAAAAGAAAATAAATTTAGACTATAAGTTGATTATTTATAATTTGGAAAGATAATTCTATTTTATTGAATGAATGATTATGCTAAAATGAATAAAAATAAATAACTGCATATTTAAGACATTTTTAATTTTAAAATTTGATACATAATCTACATGAATAGCTGTGAAAGTTGCACATTAAATTGAATAATGGTTATAGGATGAGAGCAGTAAAAGTTCTTTTTAGTCAATAATGAATTAATTTGAAAATTTTTATTTACTGAACAAAAATAGTCTCCATTGTTTTATACTTGGTAATTTCCTTCAAGTTGTTGAAATATCCAATGAAATAATTAATGACCAAATTATATACATTAAAAGTACATTTTATAAACATAAAACATTTTGAAAATATTTAAAACCAAAAGTCCAAAAAAGAAATAACCAAAAATCAAAAAAATACTTATGAAAATCACACAAAATTTACTTAAATCAACCAATTTAAAACAAAGCAAAGTAATCAAAAAAGCCAAAATTTAGAAAAAGTTTATGTAAAATATATTTCTCTATAATTTGAATTGTTGCATTTAGTTCATTTTTTTAAAATTGTTTATATTTATTTAGCTGGTTCCACATCTAGTCATGCACTTGGTGACATCAATTTACTTGGTGATTTCAAAGATGAAAAGCTGCTTCAACAACAAAGTAATATTTTAAATTATTAATTGGAAATTTGTACTGTTTATTATTAATATGTTATAATTTTCTTTAATTTTAGAAATGATAGAAAAACACATATTAATATTGCTCTAAAAAGGTTTTTAATGAAACTGTGTAGAGTATTGATATCTGTGAAATAAAAATACAATATCCATGTTCGGGAGATAAAAATGGCATGCAGCATTGAAAAGTAAAAAAATATATTAAATTTGGGGGGAAGGAAGACTTCATAATCCGATGAGCAGGCAGAAGATAGTAATTGGAAAAATGGTACTTATTGAAAAATAATGAATGAGATGATTAAAATTAGTCAAGTAGTTGAATACAAAGGCTTTCAGAGCAAAGAAATTACCAATCATGTAGATTGTATTTAATTTATATGAGGGTTGACTTGTTTCCGAATGAAATTTCTTTCTAAATAAACATATTGATCTTGTTTTTAAAACATAAGTGTGATTAAAATATCGAAATGTGTGTTAAATTTATTTAGCAACCTTCGAAGACAAAAGAAGGGAAAATTTTGAAAAGGGGCAAGCTGAATTGGAGAAACGTCGTCTTGCTTTGCTAGAAGCTCAAAGAAAAGAACAAGAAGAGAGAGAGAGAAAAGAAAGAGAAGAGCATGAAAGGCGAGAAAGAATTAGGTAATAAAATAAATTTATCTTGCTTTGCTTCTCAAAATTTTATTATTTTTAAAATAATATAAGAAATATAAATGTTTGTCTTAATTTGAATTTGAGGAGTATGAATTTTCATAGTTTACTTGATTTGAAATTATAATTTCACTATTATTAAATCTTTAATTTTCTTTTTATTAAAGATTTAATAATAGGGAAATTTAAGTAAAATAGAACAAGAAATTTCCTAAGTGATGTACATTATTCTTGTAAGCAACTATTGTATTCTATATATTTATGTAAGTTTCATCAAGAATGATTTATATTTGTAAAATTCCTATATTTTTAAAATTTTACCTTAAAATAATATATTTCTAATATGTTAAGTAGTTTCTAAATTTGATTACTTTTATTCTTTAAAATAGACAAGAACAAGAAAGACGAAGACAATTAGAATTAGAAAAACAGCTTGCAAAGCAGAGAGAACTGGAACAAGAAAAAGAAGAGCAAAGACGAAAAGCTCTTGAACAGAGAGAGGTAACTGAAACCATTATCCTGCTATATATATATCTACAAATGTGTTCATTAGTTTTAACAAGTATTAACTTTCACAAATCTAATTGCAGCTGGATAAAATTGATGTTACTGATAATAGTTCTGTGGGTAAAAAATTATTTAACTTTTAAAAATGTTTTTTATATATGCTATTTCTTTTTTCATGTAATATGATTTTTCATCATAAAAATAATAATTCTAAATTTCAAATTTTAAAATTCAATGTTAATTTTCTTTAAATTTAAGCTTCTGATTAAAGGAGTTCCTAAGATGAAACATTTATTGATATAAAAAAATTTATATGATTCTTTTCAAACTTCCTTTTCCATTCAATAGATTGTTATTTTTATGTATTCAATGGTACCTCCCTGTTGCAGTGGCACCTGACAATGAATCGCCATGTGACTAAGAAATATCACCTAAGTAGGCTGTATTGCAAGGTAGGCTTCATTAGTTTGGCGACAACCTTGGCATAATCGTAATTTGATGAGCACTGCTATAACAGGGAAGTACCTAATCAATACATAATTAAAAAGATAGCAATCGAGTAATTTCTGAGAGAAGGAGGACTATTAAATAGAAATATTTCACTAACTGTTAATGCTCCAGTTATGCAGAGATTATGGATCTCCTAAACAGAATCCATTGCTCATTAATTACTGTCATTGCTTGCAGATTAGCTAGCAATCGCTGCAAATTTTTAAAAAAAATTGAATACATTTATAGAAAAGTGATTTGCTGAAAGATTTTTATTTATTAGATATTTGGATCAGGAAACATTTAAAAAAGAAATTAAAATTCACAATTTTGTGATGTTGAGGAGCCATGTGTTAGAAATTTGTATAACAATCTCTTTTCACCCTGTTGTGTTTAAGATTTTGTGGATGGTCCTTTTTATTTTTGGAACTAAAAACTTTTTAAAAATACCTTTCATTGAGTAAAGACAAAATAAAAATATTAACTAGTTAAAAAAAAAATTTCCATGAGCCCCAAAAGTCAAAAGACAAGTTGGTGATGCTTGGTCAAGTTTTCTCTTGAAAACCCCAGACAGAAAAGATGTTCAGGGGATAACTGAAAGAGTAACAATTTCTACTGATGGAGATCTTATTACTTTTGGGTGTTCCATGCCTTTGGACAAACCAAAGCTGTCACATTCCTCTTTTATTTTCCACAAGCTAGGTAGTCACGGTAATCTAGTGGTTAAGGCATCAGACTCGCAGCCAGTGGTTTTTGTTGAGTTGTGGGTTCGAGCCTTGGTGCTACTAAAGACTCACCATGTAGCCAGGGCTGATGCATATTAAATCTGTTGTGGGCCCAAAGTCTTCCCAGTGGCATGGTGTGGAAGTTAGGAGAGGGGGTGCCAACTCAGATGTCATCCTTGTCACTTGACCGAGGTTCAAAATTTTGTGGTCCGGAGCCAAAAGCCTTCATGTTGCTTCTAGTGCGACGTTAATAAAACCAATCCAATTTCCACAAGCAGAAAAGCAGTTTTTGAAAAAGAGGAATTGATTTTTCATTTTATTGTTCCCTTTTGTCACAAAACTAGACCCGTGCAGTGAAGGGGATGACAGAATAGTCTCACTGTAGCTCATGCATGTCGTAAAAGGCGACTAAAATGGGTATCCAGCGTCTGGGGGTATAGCCGGGCACCATTATATCAGGGGACCTCAGGGACTTACCTTCTTCAGGTAAGTACGGACATTATGACCCCGAGGTACCTTAGTGATCTTTTTCTTTCCCATGGGGTTTACTGTCTTTGATAAACACGGGTGACGCACTCCCGGGATACCCTAGCGATATTTCTCTATTTTCGACCCTCATTCTTGTCAACCACTTATCTTTTTTTCAACTTCACTTCTAGACCACAGTTTAATCTTGTTTGGCGCAGCATAGCCATACCTGGCTCTTGCGCCAATAAATTTTACATTCACTCACTCACTTGTCACAAAACTATCTTTCCTTCGGTTCAAATTTGCTTTTGAAACCTCAAAGAATTACTAACAAAGAATATTTATTTATTTAGCTCTCTTATTTTTGAAACTTTTTTTCAGTGTTCCTTGTAGGAGGTTTTGTATTTTAACATAAAGAAATTGAAATTATACATAGCAACCATATTTAGATTAAGCAAATCCTTTATTTTCTAATTGTTTCTAATTCCATGTCTGTATTATCTCTTATCCAAAAAATTAACTTAATGCATTAGAAGTGCTCTTGCATTTACAAATATGTTTTCAATAACAAACTTTTATTATGCTGTTCAGTAACTTTTATTATATGCTTTAAAAATTATTTGTACTATTAATATTAACTTATTTGAAAATATACCATTAATTTGTTGCTAAGCATAGAAATTTAAATAATTGTCCTGAAACATTTCTTGTTGATTATGAGCTTATTGTTTGTCCATACCGATTTATTCATAGCAATGGATTGATATGGACAAAGTTGGAAATAGTTTCTTTGTTAGACTTGCAGTAATATCTTTTTACTTTTGTGTAAAAGAATTTTTTTTTACAAATGTGATATAAAAATTATCTCATTAGCTTATTTGTTTCTGGTTTTGTAATGGTATATATAATATTGATTGTGTAATTGATATTTAATTGTATTTTTGTATGATAGATTTATATATATGTGTGTTTATTAAATTCTTTTAAAATTGTTTAATTTCTTTAATTATGTGCAGGCTGCTCGTAGAGAAATGGAAAGACAAAGGCAGTTGGAATGGGAAAAACAACGCCGCCAAGAGTTGATATCACAGAGGCAGAAAGAACAGGAAGCAGTTTGTCATTTGAAAAACTTGAACAAAAACCTCACTTTTGAGTTAGAACAATTGGTAAGTCATGGAGATAATTTAAAGCTGCTTTATCCAATCTCTAGCCACTTTTAAATTAAGTTATAAGTGTTTTGTGAAAAACTACTGCAAAATTGCATTTCAGTAATTCCCTAAAACTTTTTTTATCTAGATATATATAAATTCAAGAAACATGAAAGATTGTAAATTAACTTTTTGTGTGTTATCATAATAGCTGTTAAAATGAAATACTAATAATTTATAAAATATATTTAAAAATCAGCTTGAATATCATTAAAATGCTTCCTATGTGAACTTCAAATGTACATCTAGAATTGAAAAAAAATCACTACTTTTAAATTTTCTTGAGATTTCTTGAAAATAATATATCTGCTGCTTACATTATTAATTTTTAACATTCTAGATTGTAATGTACCATCAGATTTTAAGGTAAATTTAATTTATTATACAAATTTTTAACATTTAATTTTGTGTTGCTAGCTTTTTCTTTTAACTAAATTAATTGTTCACCTTGTATTCAAAGCACAATGAACAAACCTGAAGGATGTCAAAGAAGTAAAATCTTTTTTTAAAAATTTTAATCATTGAGACTAAAACTGAAGACTTACCTCAAGATCTGTTTCTACCGCAATAGCCACCTTTCCGTGCTTCTAAATTTATAAGAACCTGTGATGACTTTAAAAAAAATTTCTAATTAAAAAACATTAGTGAAATGTTTTTATGGTCATTTGATTGTGAAGGAAATCTTTAAATTCTTTTAAATATATTAGTTCTTCATGAACTGAGCTTAGTAATTTCTATTTAGGAAGGAGGTGCAGCTCAACCAATCAAAACTTGCCTCCTTCTCTATTCTTTTTCTGTTTCTTACTCTCCCTCACAAGTAATCAGTTTCATTTATACCATCAATATGGAGGTAGGTAGATTTCAACCTAATTAAGCAGGGGACTGTAGATTTTCTTTCAAGCCTTTGGCATTTACATAGAAATTTTCCTGGTGGAAAGCTTAAAACTCATCGACTCAAAAGGCAAAATCTTTCAATGGTGTTGATCTTTTTTTAGGAACTCATTAATTAAGCATGTTCCTAATAATGTCTAAAGTAGATTTAATAGTTTTTAAATGAATGAAAAAGAAAATATTTTAAGTTTTACTGTTGTATAAAATACGTTTGATCAAAATTAAGTCAAATATAAAATGAATTAATTATGTGCTAATGGGAATAAATAAGCCAAATGATTCTGTAATCTTTTTTTTTTTTTTTCCAACTTCTAATTTTTATTTAAATGAATATTTTGCTCTTTTTTTAAATTTTAATTTAACTAACAATTTTGATATTTTTTAGTCCAAAAAAATTGGAGAAATTAATGAGACAATCAGTGCTACTAGGAAAAATGTCACTGATGTCAAAACTTCCATTGACAATATGCGAACAGAGAGGGACTCTAAGTTAGAAGAAATGAACAGTGTTAAAGCAAAAATAAAAGTAAGACCTGCTTTTTTTTAAAAAACATTTTGTTTTGACATACTTTCAGTTTTAGATTTTAAAGTTTTTTAAATGGATATGTTTTATTATTTTATCAGGAAATGAATGACCGATTACTTATTTTATCACAAGAGAAGATTAGTATGCAATCACAATTTAATTCTGTTTCTCAGAGTAACCCAACAAGTAAGTCTTTCCCCCCCTTCTTTTTAAGCATTTAAGTCAGCTTAAGATATTTCTTTTTTTTTTTTATTTCTAATGACAGATTATAAACAGTTACAGCAAAAAAGAAAAAAATAATAATAAGGGAACAAAACACAAAATAACAACAAGAAAGGCTGCAACAAAGTTCATTAATCCAACAATTCTCTAGCCTTATAGTAACGTTCAGAAAGAAAAGACTTTCGAAGTGCAGGGCAGTGGAGCAGATGAACGAAGTCCATATCCTCACCATAGCTGCACAGAGTGTAAGTTGGGGAAGGAGCAGTTTTGAATCTAAAAAGATGTTTCCATAAGCAATCATATCCAGTTGCTAAGCAGAATTCAGTGATCACTCTTATGTTTTGGGTCATTACTCAAATTAGAGACAGCATTCTTCAGATCCTTGTTAGTTACACGATTGGAAAGATCCTCCTGAGCATGGGCTTTGATAGATTTTTAACATGGTTTTTAATAGTACAGAGAGGCAAAGAACAAGAAACATTCTGCTTAATCAAAGCTCCCCTCATAGCCAGATAGTCCACTGTCTCGTTACCTGAGACCCCACAGTGGGCAGGAACCCACTGGAAGACGATAGTTTCCTCAATAGAAGTCTGGTGCTCGAGGTGACAACGACAGTCCAGAATGCCCTGCATTAAGGGATGTTCATTAGATACTATGGCTAGCAGCACATCCTTTGAATCGCAGAGGACAACAGCTCTTGTGAACTCATCTAGGTGGCAGCGTGTCTGTGATAGGGTTGTACGAATCACAGCAATTTCGCTGTCAAATGCAGTGCCTTTCCTCACAAGGATGTAGAAACAAAATATTCCATCTATGAAACTCTGACACCTTCGTTATAGTCATTGTCCGGGAGAGATCCCATCAGTAAAAATCTGAAGACATTTGAGTTTGGGGTAATAAGTGTGCAATACTTCAAGCGCCAAGGCTCTAAAAGCAGAAGAATATGTGTTACTTTTAGTAACCCTTTGACACAGGTCAAGATAATTCCTGGTGGCTGTCAATTTTATTGGGTTTTGTGGTCTGTCCAAAAAGGTCCTCCTCTAGGGATAGTTCACTTAGCACACGCTATAATTCTGTCTTTAATAATGCTATATACTTTATTAGGGTTCAGGTTAAAGTCAAGTTTATCATGGCTAAGGCCATGTTCCAACAATTCGGTAGAGAGTCCAGTTAGCCTTTTTAAAATTCCAAGAAATTTTTTATTGATGAAAAAGGTTTCTGATCAGACCTGTGAATCTCAACTTCTGAAAGGACGCGGCTATTACCCGATCCGGGGTCCTCTAAAACTGCTCATTTTGTACATTTTTTAAGGTCAGCAATGACCATCAATAGGTCCGGGATAAAGCTTCTGCCATTGTAATGCAGATAGGTGTGATGATCTTCCTTATTATATACAATTTTGAAAGTAGATGAGCTAAGAAAGTCCTGAACTCTCCTTCTGACTTCATTTGTATCAGAATACATATATCAAGATATTAAAAAAAAAAACCTGCTTTTCCAAACAGACAACATCACTTTTATCACAATCGGTTTCCATTGCTTTTATAATGCGAAAATCAGCTGTTAATTCTTTCTTGACATCGACCAGGATGCCCCTGGCAAACTGTCTAAATTATGGTAGTACATAAAGAGAATATCCCTTAAATATTTTAGGTTTTCAGAAGTCAAATTAGCCTCCATAATAGAAAAGACATCGATTTCCTTCTCATGCAGGGTTATCAAAAGCTCCATGCGTTTGGATTGGGATCATGCACCAGCATTCCACTGTAACACTCGAAAGGTATCGACCCTAGGAGGGAGAGGCATAATGCCGGTTTGTAGACCTTTTAGCTTCTATCAAGTGTTACCAGGTACACCACAAGGAGGGTAGATATACAGCTCATTGATATTTCAAATTAATCTTCTGAAAGAGGAATTAATGTATTTCTAATTTAGTTATGTTCAATATATAAGGGTAATGAATTTTAATGGACACATAACACACACATATATATATATATAATTAACAATCAAAGTGGATGAATAATTTTCTTTTGTGTTTTTCAGATGATTCCTATAACTCTGTTATACATAATTTCAATAATAAACAAGCAACATTAGATCAACTTAGCATTACCTTGAGCAATATTGAAAGTGAAACAAGTCAGAAGCAAAAGGATATTGAAATAAATAATAGTCAAATTCAGGTATTTTTGTTAGCTACTATTCTTTAAAGCAAAAAAATTTATATATATATATAAATTATGTTTTATTTTATATATATATATATATATATATTATGTTTTAATATATATATATATTATGTTTTATTATATATATATATTTTGTTTTATTATATATATATATATATATATTTAAATATATATATATATTGATAATTATCACTGGAGGTTGAACTAATGGGTGTCTTTTGCTAGTGAACATGTCTTCAAGATGCAAGGATTAAAATTTTCCTGTTTAAAACTTTTTATAATTTAGTTTAATTTTCTTAATATGTATTTATTATATAAAATCAAATATTTATAATTTGCAGGTTCTGATTAATATTTTGCTCTCAGAAAATAATTATTTAAATTTTGCTTATTTTAGTTTTTGTTTTCCTAGGAAAAGGATGACAAATTACATATTTGATGATAATAAGAGTAATATGCAAGCAAGACATTATTTTATGTATAAGTTATATAACATCTGAACTGCTTAAATAGTGAAAAAATCTGACTAGAAATTTTATCTGGAACTTTCTATAATGTTATATTCCTTATGCATTAATTTTTTGGTATCTGTTTTAGCACTAATTGGTATTATAACTTTTTACTACATCTCCTTTTCTTTCATTTTTACAACGTTTTTCTGAATTTCACTTGGTGTGTGTGTGTGTGTGTCATCAAATTTTCGATCGTTAATTTAACCAACTTCCCATCAAGCTAGAGCTTTGAAATTTTGGGAATCGTTCGTACTCGCCTAACAATGCAATATTTAGATGTTTGCGACAAGTTTTAACTAATATTTCAATAATTTTAATAAGTCAAAATATTCTTTCCTCTCGGCTATATTAGGATTAAGGAAAAAATTTCTTTCCCCCTCTGGTAGCACCGGGCACTCCCCACGCCGCATGAGGAATCATAAACCTTTTGTACTCACTAAGGGGAGATACTATCTCCGAGATAGTAAGGGTTGCTGACTTTTAGTCAGTAATCATTCGCAAGAAAGAAAGTTTCCTATATTTGGCACCGTGTCTTATCACAATAATTTTTTTCTGAATTCTGGCTCCCATTCTTTTTTTAATAGAATGACTTACAAACTTTCAAATGCATGTTTTGATTTTACGAGTATTATGAATTTTTTAATACTCTCACAAATGTCTCTTTTTTAAGTAAATTTTAAAGTTAAAATAACTAACAGTTATAATTAATATTTTCTCCAATAAACTTTGCCACCATATAAAAACGATGTTTTTAAAAATGTTGGTTTTTATATCGAATTTTTTATTTTGGGAATCAGATTGAATCATTTTTATATAGTTATTAAACCCTTTGGCATATACTGAGGGAGGGGGAGCTTTTCTTCAATTGCAAGCTTTCTTCCATTGAAGTTGTATTCATTTTGGCCTTTTATTATTATTATTACCACTACTGCTGAACAATATTACAAAATAACCATGAATTCAATTGGTGCTTGAACAAGGATTCTGTTTTTATATAATCTGTATTTAAAGAAGTCTTTTTCTCTTTCTCTCTTTTTATTGATATGATAGTTGTTGAAAATCTTATCTTAATTTACATTAATGTAAATATTTGAAATGAATTCCACAATGCATTAAAGTTTTTTCAGGGTTGAACTATTGTTTCCATGTTATTGAAATTGAAGTAGAAATTAAACCTATTTTGCTATCAAAGAATTTAAAACATGTATAAAATTTGTTTTTATAGGAATTGAAAGGAAAATTGAAAGATATATCTGAAAATTATAAAAATCTCTTTGTTCAGTATGAACAAAGAAAAGAAATATTTTTAGCTGAGAAGAAAGCTGTTGAAGGTCAAAACGGATTTACTGAAAAGAAAGCAGGTAATTCGATGAAAGTCTATGAATTTTGGCATTATTTTCCATGTTTTTGCATGACATAACTGAAGTTCCTTTTTGTTCTTAAATTAAACCTATATTTCAGACAGCTTTGAAACAACTTGGGGCCAAAATGATACTGCAAATTGGAATGGTATGTTTTATGTTCAAATTATTTGGGAGTTAATATTTTTGTTATAATTTAAATGTAAGATTTTTTAACATTTATGTGCAGTTTTGAATTGTTTTGAATATTTATGTGCTGCATTTATATTATTAAAATATTATGTATATGTGTATATCTTATAAATTTATCATAGATACTTCTGTTCCTACCGATACGAGTAAAAATGTGGTGAAATATAGAATATTATATGCTTTTGAAGCAAGAAATGAAGATGAGTTATCAGTAATGCCTGGTGACATAGTTCTGGTAAGTGTTCATTCTTATGCTACATAAAGTTTCTTAACTCCTTCGGTATGGATGAAGTGTAATATGACACACTATTAATTTGCCCTTGAAAGATGGGTGTATCACTATCTACACAGAAAAGATTTCTTTGTTAGACAAATGTACCATATTTGATACAGTGACAGGGAACAAAATTCAAAGATTTTTAAATCCAATTTATGGTGCACATGTTCACTCAGTTAGTCTTAATATATTGAGACATTTTTCTTTGAACTTGGCTGTCTGTAGCCAATCCCAAGTGGTTTAAGCAAAGAAGAGACTAATGTAAACAAACATCTATGCACCTTTTTAAACTTAACTATGTATTTTTCAGGATGGTTTTTTTTTATGTGTCAGCCTGGTGTTTTCTTTCGGATTCTATGAGGGGATGTCCCACTACCCCCTTGCATTTTATTTGTGTAATTCTGTTAGACGTAACGAAGGTAAAAGAAAGCGGAATATACAGCTATGCAATTAGAAATAATAGCCATTAGAAATTAATAATGAGCATTAATAAAAAGTACACTGTTAGAAATTGCCATGTTAAGGAGATCTTTTAATGAATAATGATGTGAAAATAAGTGCAATTAAATACATTTTTAATATTAACTTTCACCATTAATTATATCTCAATAAAATCAAAGTAAAAAAATTTAAATAACAAAACTCCTTCATTAAAGGGATAAATATATTACCTATTTAAATGAAAAAAAATAGGTTAATTGAATATAATTTTTTTATAGAATTAAGACTTAATGAGCGAAAGCTCCTCGCTTTTACTACATAATACAGTAGAAAGAAGTTCCATCTTTTAGGAAGTGTGTGCAAGAGAGAGGTACTGTAGTGAATGGGTAATACTTCTGTTTAACACCCTTGTTATACATTGTTTGTTCAAACTCCTTTGTTTGCTCATATGCTATTTAAAAACACATACATTTCTTAACTTTTAATCATAGAAACAAACGCCTAATGCCCTTTTTATTTCACACCCTCCTGGATTAACCTTCTTTAGGTAGATACAAGCATCATGACCCCAAGGGACCCTAGTGATCTTTTCTTTCATGTGGTGATTCTTGTCTTTGGTAAACATGGGTGATACCCCCACCCCCCGGATACCCTAGCAATCCTTCTCTATTTTCGACTCTCCCTCTTGTCACAATTTTCATCTCCCCCCCCCCTTCTATAGGGCTTATCTTCGAGTGAGTATGGAGGGTACCACATCCCTGAGATACTTGAGTGAAAAGAAAGGCAAAAAAAAATTATTTTTTGTTCAAATTTGTGTTACAGATTCCCTCTACAGTACTTTTTTAATTGTGTTTGGGGTTGATTTCGCAAAGTTCCCCCTCCCCTCCAGTTTTGTTACCTTTTGTTTTCTGCTTTTTGTATTTTTTTTCTTTTTCGGTGAGGACTTAAAATTAAAATTTTTATTTATTAACGTAAATGTCAGCATATGTAATTTAATCTGACTAGCATGTTTGCTGCGTAAGGTGACCCATACCTAGGAAAGTGAATTCTCTTAATCTTGTGTTCCCTTTGGCCCATGCTTCTAAATAGACAATTGGCAGGAGTGAGCCTGTTTCTCTTTCTTCTTGTACACCAAAGAGTGAGGAACTCTTCTTGAACACCAAAGATATTGCTTTAGGATTAGTATAGCACTTAAGTGTGCTTCAAGTGAACCTTAGGCTCACCACCGTGAAGCTGTACTACTATACTTCAGTGCATTTGTCAGATGATTGGTGGGCTTCTCGGTGATGGAGACACACAGAAATGAGTGGTCCCTTTGTATCCAAACTCTTCTTTGTGTTCTGATGGAGGCCTAAATTTATCAACCTTCCCTACATTTCTGAAATTGGAGCACTGTATGTACAAAAAAAAAATGCAATTTATCATGTAATGTAAATAATTACAGATATTTTGTAATAAAGAAAAATGAAAGGTTTCTAAAGAGCATATTTGTAATCTTTATTCATATAATTTTATTAGGAATATAGTGGAAGATGTGAAAATAGTTAAAAAGCAAAATACAGGCAATATTTTGGTGTATGTATCAAATGTGATGATCTGAAATGAACTAAACGAACTGAAATGATCTTGAATTTAAAAACTATTGGCACTCATTTAATCATAACACCTCATTTTTCCTTAAATTCATTACATGAAGTCATATCGGAATCGGAACTTCTTTAAATACATCGGAATCCCTGGGGAGTGAAAGGGACACAGATAACGATATCTTGGAACTTTCAAAAGATTAAAATATTTTTAACATCTGGCAAAAAAGCAAATCTATTGTGACCATTGGATAATACCAAAAAAACATTTAATTTTCACCTTTGATATCACAATTTTGCCTAAATCAATCAAAATAGTGTACCTGAATTACACTATCAGACCATACATACAAACCCTTTGAGTTGTTTCAAATCCCAATTGTTTGGCCTTTCTGTACCAGCCTGCTATGGTCAGCAAACCTGTGCCCAGTGTTCTGTCATAAGGCCTGAAAGCAGGACTGCAATTCATAGCCTATGTGTCAGAATTGCGAAGGTGACCATCCTGCCTATTCTTGAAAATGTCTTCAATAGATAACAGAAAAAGAAATCCAAACCGTAAAGATAAATAAGAATATTTCCTTTCCTGATGCTAGAAAAATTATTATTGAAGCGCAGTTGGCTTTTCACTCTTTTTATATTGCTCCAAATAATAATTAGACTCCCCAAACACCCAGATTGACATTGCACCTATCAACAACCTCATTAACCAGCTCTTTGTGCTTTTATATTGTTTGGAGATTTAAATGATTACAATAACATTTGGAGCTATATAAATAAAATAACCCAAGGGGAACTCAAGTAGAAAAAATCATTTTAGACAATAGCCTCTGTACTTTTTAAACAGTAACTAACACAACTCGTTTAAATTCTCTCGCAAGATAATTTCATTAAAAAAAACTGGTTATTTCTTCTATTTTACCTTACTGGACATTTCAAATAGCTGCATATCTCTACAATAGTAATGACTTTCCAATTATATTAGATTGTTCAATGCAAATCCAACAGTACCCCTTTCCTTGCAATAGGTACGTTTGTGAAACAGAAACAGCTAACTGGCCTCCTTTTTCATCCCTTACAGATTTCACTGATAAAATAATAAATTCACATAGCATTCATGGAATTGTAGAGGACATCAAAAACATTTTAATTGAAAGTGCTAATGCATGTTTTAAAATAGCCTTTAGCAAACTGAGAAAGCAGTTGAAATTATGGTGGATTAATGAATGCAGACACTCATAAAAATTAAAGGAGAAGGTTATAAAATATATTTAAAATGTATCTAACCCTTACAAGTTTTATTTTATAATCAACAGAAAGCAATTTTTATGAAAATCAAATGATGAAGTCAAAGAGAATCTTGGGCAAAGTATGTTGAAAACGTAAATATTGTATTTATTCGAATCTAAGCCGCACTTTTTTTTCCAATCTTTAATATTACTGAGAATTAGATGAGATTTAGAATCAAAGGCGGTAAAATTTATTGGATGGCAGAAATTGAGTTTCAACTCCTTTCAAATGAAAAAATGTAACTGTCCATTCTGGCCTACTGCAACGATGATTCATCACATATCGCAGTTTATCATCAGTATTCTTTTTCATCAATCACACTCTTTTTAAACATCAAAGATATGGTTATGGCATCAAGACAAGTTCACTATGACACAAGTATAAAGAGGAAGGCTATTTTATATCCCGAAGAAAACTAGAACAGAGCAGCTGCCAGAAAATTTGGAATGGATTAAACTAATATATGTTGATGGCTTAAACAATGTGATATGATTTTTGCTTGTAAATCTTCAACAAAGTCTTTCACTGAACCAACAAAAAGAAAGCTATTTTGAAGTAGATGATAGTGTTGCTCAATTTGTATGTGACGCTTGAGCTAAAAGATTGCTAGTTACAATACAAATGTTGCAATCTAAGACAAAGAAGCTTTCATAAATTTAGAATCTAGAATTTTAAAACATATAGAAGCTGGTGTGAGAAAGGAAGGATTTTCTTTTAGAACGATAACTTCAATCTGTCAAAAAACTTGCTGCAGATTTCAAATAAAAACTTGTGTACTTTCAACGTCACATCATTGGTTTACAGACAAGGTATACATATGAATTTAAGAACATTCGAAACGTGTATTTGATATGCCATGGAATTATTCTGTAAATTCTAAGGATGAGAAAGAGGAGAAAACCTTGATTACAGAATGCAAAAAGTAACTTTTCACTGTAAAGATGTGCATTGCAGCAGAAAGCCATAAATTATCTCTATATTTGATTCTTAACTGAAGTTAAGTGCTGCAAAAAAGAAAATTTTCCCTAAGACATAATTGTACATGCTCAGAAAAACTGAATGACAACCGAAATTATGAGCTTGGTGCAAATTCAGGGTAGATAAGGTGAAAATACACTAATTATGCTTACATCTCTTAATTATTTAATTAAATGAGTATTTTTCCACTGAATGAATATTTTTTGTCAATATGTCATTTTCTAGTCAATATGTCTAGCAATATATTGAAAATTTCGGAGCAAGAACTATCCTTCATATTGAATTTTACGGTAAGTGCTGCAGTTAAGAGTATCAACATTCTATATTGATTTTCACTTGTCCAAAAATCATTACCAATGGGGAAAAAAAATCTGAACTACAGCATTAGTTCCAGGGCAACACAACTTAAATTCAACAAGAATAACTAAATTTTCATGTGATATGTGTTTATTTTTGAAATGGTTAAATATTTCCACCCATCTTTTATTCATTTCACATGTTGATTTTCTCAATGTTCTAATTTATCCGAATTTAAATATACATTCAGTTTCTAATTTCTGTGATATTTGTTTCAGACCATTCTTTGACATATTGAAAACATGTTTGGTAAAAATTCTACACTTCTTTGGTGCACTTTTCCTTTTTCCCGGAGTTGATTCCTGAAGTTTGACAATTTTCTTTCTATTATAAAGGAATAAATTTTTCTTCAAATCGTGATTTATATTGAAGGTTAAAATTGTTCAAAATAAGACTAATTTCTGTAGTTGAAATATGTTTACCTTTAATCTTTTGAATCATTTTGTGGAAAATAGATGCTTGATTATGTACAAAATATATTAATATCTCCGATAATTTATAACTGAAGAAAGATTCCAGGATTTTTTGAAATTTGCCTAAACTTAAAAAAAATGAACAGAGAGGCTCAAATAATTGTAAAATACTCTCTATAGCTGGTAAAAAAGTGACCCATGTATCTTTTGAATATCCTAAAAGTTTTTTTGTGTTCATTATTTGCATAACATTTTGGCATGGCATCTGAATACAGAAATTAAGATTAGTTTTAAAATATCAAAAAGGAGGACGATTAGTCACCTTAGCGTAAAATAAAAGACCAGGAACTCTTCAAAATCGGCGAAAATATTTATGTACGCATATAAAGATCATTTGACGGACTCTCAAAAAAGGAAGTTGAGACAGCATTATGCGATAATCCCTACCAGTGTGACAAACTAGCTTCGATCACTTGACAGAAGCATTAATAAGCCATTTAAGGACTATGTAAAAAGAGTGCGAAAATTGGTTTTTGCATTTGGAAAACCACCCTTTTACTACTTCCTGGAAAATCAAGAAGCCAAGTGCTTCAAAAATTGCAGAATAGATATCTGTTGCCTGGAAAAACATTTCCAATGAGACTAAAATACATTCTTTTAAAAAATGTTCCACAAAAAATACATTGAATGGCATTGGAGAGGACACAGTGGGAGAAAAGGGTGAACTTCGACTCCAGTTCCAAAGTCAGCTGTGGAAATGATGAATCATTTTCGAAACTTAATACTGACAGTTAGAGCAATTAAAGGTTCATGTATGTGTTTAAAAGTGTTTAATACTGATAAAATAAGTAAATTCATTTCTTATTAGGTCTACTTTTAATTTTTTTTAAATCGGATATCGATGAATCATTTTACACTATTTTTTTAAACAAAAACATATTGAAAAGTGGAGTGTGGCTTAGAATCATTGGCGACATTTTTTTCACAAAAATGTATTGAGAATTTGGGGTGTGGTATAGATTTGAATAAATACGATAATAGTATTAGTAGTAAACAATTATGGATACAGGTAGAACTTATTTCCGGAAATTTTACAAATAGGAAATTCATGTTTTGGAACACAATCACTTAACCATTTCATCTCCAAAACAAATTGCGGGGCCGTGGTAGCTTAGTGGTCATGGTTGCGACTCGCACCCGGCAGTTTTCGACAAATCATGGGTGCAAACCTTGATACCACTGAAGACCTGCCCTGTAGCCGGGGCTGATGCACATTAAATCTTTTGGGGCCCAAAGTCCTCCTGGTGGTGTGGAAAATAGGAGATGGGGTACCAACTCGGGTGTCGCCCTTGACACTTGACCGAGGTTCAAAATTACAAGGTCCGTCACCAATTGCCCTCATTTAGCTTCTAGTGTGATATTAATAAAACCAAACAAAAAGAAATTGCAAATACAATAACTTTATCCCTTTCTCATATATCAAAATTTTTAAAAAATAAAAAAAGGCAACGGAAAAAAATTAATTTTATCATGAAACATAATTTGAATTATAATTGGGATTTTACTTTTCATAACGAACAAAATGTTTTCTCTTATATTTGTAAATCATTACCAGAACCAGATATTATCAATTACCTGTTTATAAAGCATTTGTCAAACAATTTGTAAATAAACATTTTAAAACTTTATAACAGGATATGTAAAGAACATCTTTCCTTATTTGGGGAAATATGCTATCATTATTCCTCATTTAAAACTGGTCAAAGATGCATCATATCCCACAAACTATCAATCTAAGCTCTCTCAACTTGCCTGTGCAAAGTCCTGGAAAAACTTGTGATTTCCAGGTTATGTATGTTTTAGCGAAAAATGCAATTTCTTTCAACATTTCAAAGGGGCTTTGGCAGCAGATCTACTGTTGATAACTTAGTTGCTTTGGAAACACTGTTAAGAGATGCCTTCATACAGAATAAACATCTTGTTCCCATATTTTTTTTTTTTTTTATTGTTACAGCATATGATCACACTTGGAAGTATGGTATTCTCAAAGGCTTATATGATTTTGACTTAAGGAGAGTAACTTGTCAACTTTTATTAAAAAATTTTAGAACATCAATTTTTTAATGTTAAAGTAGATTTGACATTATCAGATGTTTTTACACAAGAAATAGGGTTACTACGGGGGAGTGTTTTGAGTGTAACACATTTTACAATAAATATTAATATTTCAAACACCTCACCATCTGTGAAAGCTTTTATATGTTCACAACCTGCAAATTTTATACATGAAAAAATAAACAGTATTGAGAGATTTCAATAGGCTATAAATAAAATCACAATGTGGACAAATGAAAATGTTTTCTGCTTCTCTTTGTTGAAAATCACTTTTGTAGACAAAGGAAATTTTATCCTGATTCTGAGATTTATTGTAGTAATATTTTAATTAAGGTTGTGGGCAAAATTAAATTTTTAGGACTCATTTTTGACAAGAAATGGACATTTCATTCTCATATATTACAACTTTGCAAACAATGTGAAAAATCAATGAACAATTTTTTTGTTTAATCACATACATCATAGAGCTCTAGTTGAACATACTTATTACATTTATATCATACTCTACTCTGTTGCAAATTCATTATATTTGTATGCTGTTTATTTCAGCTAGAAAATCGGTTTATATGAAGTCTTCACCATACTGCTCGTCAACTTTTGTCTGGAGTATCCCGAACATCTGTTCAAAGTTCACACATTAACTGTTTTAAACATTAGAAAGGCAACAACTTTTCTGCCTTAAATATTATTTTAAAAGAGATAATCAACATTTTTGTTACTTTCAAAACAAAGTTTATTCTTGGGCAGACTTTATCCAGCAAAAAAACTATCCATACTTCCATTTCATTGAAGAGTCCACATTTTAATTGAGGACTGTGGATTATCTAATATGTCTGTCAGGAAAGACTCAGGATTTTCACCCTGGTCATAGTTCAAAATATTTTTATTCAACTTTTCTTTGTTCAGCAATATTCTAATTTTCAGCAATACATATATGGTGAAAGTTCCAAATCATGTTGGCACCTCTTTTTTTATTGATAATTCACCCCGGGATTTTAAATCATCCTTCATTTTCTGTTTTTACAGCAGAGATTTCCTCAATTCATAAAGTGTTGGCAAGCATCTGCACTCATCTCAATGAAAATTTTATTGACTTTATGGACTCCCTCTTGAGTGCATTAGAATCTCTTTAAATTCAGATAATTCTTCACACCCATTGATCATTAATACATTTTAAAAAATTCATAAACTAAAATCAGAAAACTTTTAGGTAATTTTTTGTTGAATTCCTTCTCATGGGGATATCAAGAGCAAAGAGACAGTGGATAATGTGGCTAAGTCTGTAACCAATTCACCTTCTCCCACCATTCCATATTGCAATGTATTAAAATGGCTATTAATGACTTCTGGCAGATCAATGAAATCTGGAAATGTACGATAAAATCCATCGTAGGAAACCTATCATTTCCCATTGTCTTTATCGTTGCGAAGACGGGACTTTATTTTAACACTTTTATGTATCATATACACCAAACTTGCAAATATAACTCTTCATTGTTAAATATTTTACATTATATTTAATTGACTTGGATAGGGAGAATTCCTAATTAAATTTATTTCCCTTTTTATATGACATTTGTTTTATCACAAAGATATAATTTTATGAAACTTTATTTTGTTTTTTATCTTGAGCTTTAATTTCAAATTGTTTTGACAATAAGAAAAATTCTTCAATGTCTTGACCTTGTGTTTGACACAGTAAATCCTACAAGGATTTAGTGCTGTAAATTTCAACCAACCACCCCCTTTATTTCATGTGAAAAGCTTCCAAAATATATATGTAAATTGAAATACAGACAAGCCTACTTAAATATAGGCTATTTTCATTACATATTTCAATGATTTATTGAGAAAATAAATTGATGCTATTTATTACCTTTAGGTTCCTGATGGCCAAAGCTCAGAACCTGGTTGGCTTGGTGGAGAATTACATGGAAAGAAAGGATGGTTTCCAGAGGCTTATGCAGAAAAGATTGAAGTCTCCCAAGAGGTTGCTGATATAGATAATGCCTTCACCAATAGTGCTGCTACAATAGGTGCGCCTACTGAAACAGTACATATTGTTGGGACAGAAATGAAGAGAACCCTAGAGTAAGAAATATATATAATACCTTTATAGGGAACAATCTGTTTTGCATTAAAACCACTGTGGGGTTTCTATCAATTTCTTCTTTTGGCTGTATCACTTGATTGTAATCTTGCTAATAGAGTGGAGATATTTCTTTCATTATCTCTTTGAATCTTGAAACTTTGTCCATGGTATGCGAGTTATGATATTAATCTGCTAATAAAGTAAAGGCATTTAGAATAAATTTCAAGTGAGGAACATATTTGCTTAAAAATTTAACTCTTAGTTATGAAATCTTTTAATAATTGAAATTATTAATAATGTTATAACTTACTGGAAATTTAGATTTTCTTAAGAAGACATGAATCTTTAAAAGGTTTTTTTTATTTTTTATGAAATGCACAATTTTATATGAAAAGGCAAATGCTTTTGAAGCTCTCAATATGTTTAACACTTTTACAGCCAATCATGCTCTGGTGCCATTGTTGAAAAATTCTTTAATGAAAGGCTTAATACTTAGGTGTATCATATAATTAAAGTATGTTTACATCTGGGTGCAATCTACTTTCATGTCAGGGCAATAACTATCCTTCCAATCTCTAGTGACCGGCAATCAATGTGTTAAGATAATATGCAATAATATTTTGAATGTTATGCTGGTGTTCGTAAACCTAAGTAGTATAAAAAAAATGATTTAAAACTATTTTAATTGAATTTATTATGTACTTAATTATGACAAATAGTATTTTTTTATTATTACTTTTAGAGGCATTTCTGAAGCACCAGAGAATGCCATTGTTGACACTGTAGCAGTTAGTAATACAGTTCGTGATGTTCTTCAACATTCTGAAAACTCATCTTTCATCCAACCTCAAAAATCATCTGAGACAATTTTACCCATTCCTGATCAGGTAATTTATTATATCTTGCCAGCTTTTTTATTTCCTTTAGATTTTGAATGTGTGAACAGTATTGGTAATTTAAAAAATGAGTGGTTGAATCCAATGTTTTGCATTTATGTTATGTTGTGTTATGTATTGAAACAGTTAAATATATGTATTGTATAATATTTTATATTGACATTCTACATTATTCCATTAAAGTAAAATCGACAATGAACTGAATCATATAAAACCTTCCATTTCTCATTGGAATTCACTTTCATGTAGAAGACAGAACATTATTATGGAATGTTTACAAATTGGACTCTCAAGACTTACTCATAAACATCTTTTTCTGGAGGAGGATCCCCCATGTGTTACCATTGTATTTGTCCTCTAATTGTGAGACACATTTTGACTGAATTTTCTGCTTTTAACTCTTTTTAACATTTGGGACATTTTAAACCTTATACACTCTTTTTAACTGACATGGTTAATTTCCAAACCAAATATTTTTAATTTCCTGCATGACATTGGTTTTACTGCATTCATTATATATATATATATATATATTTAACTTTATTTTGTCTTCCATTTTCATTTTAAATTGTTTTACCATGAAAATTTTTTGTAATATCTTGACCTTGTTTTTGGCACAATATATCATAAGGATTCAGTGTCAGAAATTTTAATCAAATAATTCATTAAAGTAGAAAACATAAAATAATTTTCTGTGAATTATCAATCTGTGTAAAATTCTAGATTGCTGGCAGTGCAGGAAAGGTGAAGTGTTAGATTGTAGAGGGAGCACTATATTCTTAAATGATCTTTTATATATATACATGTGGTACAAGGTTTGATGTAATTTAATGTCTCATTTTTAGAACAAGGTAGAGGGATTGCAAGCCCAAGCCTTGTTCCCGTGGAAAGCAAAAAAAGAAAATCACTTGAGCTTCAACAAGGGAGATATAATCAATGTCAAAGAACAGCAAGATATGTGGTGGTATGGCGAGTTCCAAAATAAAGTGAGTAATAGTAAATTTTTATTGTTGTTAAATTGTTCATTTCATTTTCCTCCCATCATTATTTTAAATGTTTTAAAATTTATTTCTACGTTTTATTCTTAGCTTGGATGGTTCCCTAAATCCTATGTCAAATTAATATCTGGTCCTATGAAGATGAATGATAAGTAAGATACTTAAATCTGTACTAAAAGAAACATATGGAATTGGAAAATAAATTAAACTTAATAACTGTGTTTATATTTTATAAAAATTTAAATCTTGATATTGTAATAAACATGAATTAGTCATATCAGAATTTCTAATTTTACACGGATCTTGATATATCAAATTTGCTTATTAGTTTTTAAAAATTCCTGAATTTTATTTTTTTCCATTTATTTATTTAACATTAATACTTGAAATTATTAATATTTTCTTTGAGATTATTGCTAATAATCTTTGAAAAGGAAGTACACAGACAATACATTTTTCACACACAACGCAATATCTATTTGCAAATTGTGAGATACAAAGGGTACTAAAAATTCTTCAAGCAGAATTTGTTGTTGGGACATTATTAATATTGTGTTTACATATTTGTAATTTATGCTTTAGTAAAGTAATGAATTTTCTAACAGTATTTTTTATGATCTATTTATATCTGTTTTTATCCTATTTGATAGTGTTTTTGATGCAACAGAATTTCAAGAACCACCTGAGGTGAATACATCTCCTCCTGGTAAGCTCATTGGGTTAATGTTTAATTTAAAACATCTTGATTTTTACATTAATATAAAGAAAAATTTTATCTTTAATCCTCATTTCGACACATTTTTTGAGATTTTATTAATAAAATGTAAGTTCTGATGCTTTTAATAAAAAGGTATTTGAATTTAGATATATGTATTTAGTTGGAAGATTTTGGAGAGTAAGTTTATTTTGAAAAAATTTCAGGATTTGTATTTATTTAAACTTGAATGGTTATTTTATAAATCACCATCAGATTTCATAAAAGTAAAGTTTATTTTTCTGTTTTGAAAGAAGATATATATTAAAACATTTTTAGAAGGTATTTCAAATCCAATAAATGCTTCATATTTTATCAAGGTAAAGAGTAATTTCCCCCAAAACTAATATCTCTTGCTTTCAGTAAATTGATAATATATCTTATAATTTATTTATTTTACATTCTAGAGGGTATACCGGAATACTATGTAGCCAACTATGCCTATCAATCCCAAGAACCTGGTGACTTGTGTTTCCAGGTTGGAGAAACTATTTTGGTTACTAAGAAGGAAGGAGACTGGTGGACAGGAACAATTGGAAACAGAACAGGGATATTTCCTTCAAATTATGTCAAGAAAGCTGAAGGGCAGGTTAGTGGAATTTTTCCTTACATTTATAGCGACTCCGCCCTGTCGTAAGTTAAAATAGAACTAAAATGCATTCAAACTTCTTGGTTCAGTTGGCTTGACTGCTCTTCCCTTCCACAACCCCCCTAAATAACTTGTTCAAATCTGTTTACAAAAATCAGGTTTGAACTCGTTATCAGTTTAAAGTTGGTGCCCTCCAATGATCATATTAATTGATGTTTAGTTATGATTTTGTGATTAAATATTGACCTGAACTCAGAATGTGTTTCACAAAATGTAAAACAATCATCTGGCACTTCTTCTGATTGAGCTTTAGCTATCTTTTTGGTTGGAATGCATAGGGCATTAATCACTGTTATTTGGTGGCATGGTGATCATTGTCACAGACTCGTGATCAGCATTGTTATCATCAAGTCCTGATGCCACTGAAGATCCACCATATTAGTGGGGCCGATGCATGTTAAATTTGGTTGAAGTCCCAAGTTCCCCTGTTGGCATGATGTAGAAGTTTGGAGAGGAAAAAGCCAGCTTAGGTGTCATCTTCGTCCCTTGATCGAGGTTCAAAATGACAAAATCCATTGGTAGTAACTTTTTTATTGCTTTTCAGTGCAATATTAATAAACAGTCACATCACAATTACAAAGTTGTTTGATTATGTATGGTTATATAACATTTTAGTAATCTAATGAATTTAATCTTAACCATAACTGAATACTTTGTGATCAACTGTACCTATTATTTTTGTCTTATTTTCTATTTTTTTATGATTGCTCGCTTTTAAAAATTTTCTTTTCACTGAGCCTATTAATAACCATATTACTTTGGTATTTTTATGAAAAGAAATGTTCTATATTTTCATTGCATACTTGTATATATGTACTCAAATTTCATAAAACACCATTTGGGACATATTTTAAAAATAAAATTTAAAACTTGTAAACCACATGTAAAATATTGCTTTGGATATATTTGAACTTTGGTGTATGTGCATGAGAACTAATATAATGTGTGTGTATAATTTGTTATAACTTAAATTGTATACTTGAAGGTTTTTATTTTATTTTTTTTTTAAAAAAAAAGCAACATTATTTTGAACTTAGATAAATGTAGTACATAAGCCTATAAAGGCAAGTTTGATTTTGATAAAAAAAAAAAAAATTACAAATTGAAGCATCTATAAAAAGAGCAAATGATAATGTGTTACATAACTGTATGAAGTTTAGAGAATGAAAATGCAATATTGTGTTGTATGAATTTAAATAAAAATTTGTGCTTATGAAAAGATATATAATTACAAATAAAAATAAATTTTAAAACTATTTAATAGTGAATTTGGTGCAAAATTTTTGAGAAATTGATTAAAATATTTTATCTTTTATTACTTAGCTCTGTATAACGAAATTACGTAGTCAAATAACATAAAAAATATTACTGACATCAGTCATCAATATTTCAGAGACAGATATTTGATTTTTTCAAAACCAATTCACTGCATTTAGTCATAATGGATACAGCTAACTTGTTGAGTTATTTCACCTTTTCGTTTCATTCTATTTTGTCATTTCATAAAAAATGTCTTATAAATCTTCACTTCTAAGTAATTTTTAATAACTTTATGTGCTTTTTTTTCCCTTAAGGGATCTGTGAGCAGTGAATATGAAACCAAGAATGAAGTGTCATTTCAGTCTATGTCTATTGATGTATGTAATTTATTGATTTTTATGATTGCTTTGTTTATTACTCTATTTACAAATGTAATTTTAAAAAACTATTTAATAGTTTGTCTTTTTTTAAAAAAGATTTTTAATATATTTATAAAACTGAGTTCTATTTTCCACATTCAAAGTTAGTAAATAAATTAAACTAATCCTGTTCAAAAAAAATTATTAATAAAATCCAGAAGTATTTGTAACAATAAATGAGTATCTTTTTTCCAGGAAGCTTTTTTTTTTTTTTTTTTGTATAAAAAGATGTATTTAACTCTTAATTTCTTTTTCTCGCTCCATTAACATGCTTACAGTACGAGATGTCGTCTTATAGTCCAAAACCTAGGGTAACTAATTGCCTTTTATGGTACTTTATTTTTGCATGGATTCGGTATTTCTATCAACATATTTTGCATTATACTTGCAATTTTATAGTTCTTTTTGCACTTTGAATATGTAAGCACTAAGTTTTTGTTTTGATCATTTTAGGTACTTTCATAATTTTATATATAATAAATTATGGTAATGATCACATTTATTGCATGCTTTTAAACCAAAAAAAAATGTTTCTTTTTTTAAAAATTATAAATAATTTATTGTAAAATAATTGTTAACTTTTGTTTTGATTAATTGTAAGATTTTTTTCATAGTATCAGAATTGTGTGTGAGAGAGGGAGTAACTCTATTTTTACATAATGTAATTTATAATAACTTTTATATATATATAATAATCTAATCAGTATTTTTTAAAAGTTTAGTCCCTTTCTCCCATCTATTCCTTATAATTGCACTTACACAATCATTTTTTTAAATTAGTATTCAGCATGATTTATTTCATTGCAATGCATTCATTTACTTCTCCCTTTTGATTAAAATTACTTGTATTAATTATCCTCTTTTAAAGTCTTATTATGAAATTTTTAAAAAAAATTCTTGAAAAATTAATATATTAAGATTGATATTACTTTTTTAATAATAGTTATAATATTGCATGCTAACTTAGAGTAAATTGAAGAAGATTCATAAACAGGTTGTATAATACTGTTAGATTATACAAGGAAGTATATTAAAGTTTTCATTTTCTTTTCAATAGTCTTTTTCACCACAAATTTTATTATAGTGAGAAAATTAGAAAAACATTTGAAATTATAAAAAAAATGAAATTTATCAAAATACATTTTGATGAAAGATTGAAATATTTTTTAATGCTTAAGTCAGTAGATTCTCTCTAGCAGTTTAATTCTATTTGTTCCTTCAGTTTGTGAGTTTTTTTTGTACTAACTCATGTACAAATTGTTGAAATACAATAACTTTTATATTTCATTTTTTGTTACATATGTGTGTATTCTAATAAAAATCAATAAGTAACACTTTTTAAATCTATTGTAGGGTGCTAAGTTTAAGAGAGGAGAAATCGTTACTGTTCTTGCTCCATATAAAGCTACAGGTCCTGAACAAATATCTTTAGAAAAAGGACAATTGATTCAAGTCCGTAAGAAAACTACAAATGGATGGTGGGAAGGTGAAATTCAAGTAAGCATTTTATTAATAACCTTTTTTTGTAATACTTCTAAAAGTATGAGTTTTTAAAATATTCAAAAATTAATAATGTTTGTTGTAATTAGATGGAAAAATATTCATTGCTGAATTTGTTTTTTAAAAGGTCAAAAAAAGGGTCAAGAAGAGATACATGGTTGGTTCCCTCATCACTATGTAAAAAAAATTAAGTGGAAGTCGAGCTAGTAGCATATCGTAGTACACCAGAGCCAATGTTGTACCTCTAGATTCAAGAAAATCTAAATAGCAGGACCTCAACAATCCAGATTGTGTATTTTTTTGTATCAAGTGTTTACTGTAATCATTCATGTACTGTAAAATATCATTTTTTTATAATGCTACAAAGAAAGAAAACAGTTCTGAAGGAAATATTAATTAGTTCTGCATGTAAGATTATATATAAGCCTAGTATTTTCATGGTTTTTAATTTCAATGAGTATTTTAATCTCTGTGTATTGTGAGTGAAATTATTTATTCTTATGTAATTGTGTGTATGTATATTTATATATATATAAAAGAAAAATTTTAATGCAGATTATCTGTCTAGACAAATATAAGTTATCTGATTATTCTTAAGCTTCTGATCTGATTAATGTTGTACTAAGTTGGTCTGAAAATTTTCTGACTTTGAATGTTGAAGATGGCAGCATTGGTCAATAAAAGTTAGAAATGTGGTTGCTTATCTTTTTTTGCAGGACTCTCAAAATTTCGTAATTTTTGGATATAAGAATGTATGTTGGTGAGCTTCTGTGTTTTTGTGAAAATTAGAAAAACATGAATATTGAGATTGGTGTAGCACAATGGTAGAACCTCTGCACCAACATTTGCTTTGCAAATTTTGTGCAGACTGAATTTAAATATGCTGTGCCAGTTTGGAGGGATGAGCAGCTCAGGACTCAAAAATTTCAACCACTGATAATAACATACCTAGCTCAAAAAAAAAGAACAAAAGCTGTTTTTCCAGCTGAGAAAATGTAATTGATTGTTTTTGATAGTCATGGAATAAACTAATTGATTGTCCAAACAGGAAAAACCATTCAGGGCATACTACACATCGATTACTTGACAAGCTGAAGCAAATTTCAGAAAAATAATCTTTTGCAGGAGGAAAAGAATTCTGTTCACCAAGACGAATGCATGTCTTCACACCTCAGAGGTTGCCTATGATGAAAAATTCACATCCGTCGATTTGAGACTAGCTTACCCCTACTTGACGATCTAACCACAAACTACTTCTCTTTTGTTCCTAATTAATTTTACTTGAACACGGACATATTTCACTTAAATGGGGCCATCCCTTTGTAATAGAATTTTTTGCATAAAGAAAAGATGCTGAGTACTTACTTTGAATGGGTTTAAGGGATGGGAAGCATCATTGGGAGGAAGATATGTAGGCTTAAAGGAAACTATTAGAAAAAAAATAAAAATATGATTTAAAGAAAATTTATCTTGTATCTTTGTCAGAGAATTATTTCAGACCACCTGTAGAATATGATATGATTCTTACAGTGTGTGTCACAGTATGTAACACGTTGAGCATAATGGGCCTACAGGTGATCGATCTCAATTTTTTCTTATGAGCACAGAATCGCATGATCATGTTATACTTTTTTATAACATCATTCCACACCCATGGACATGTTTTTATGCATGGGTTTTGCCATGTATAAGCTGTTTGTTAAGTCCCAGGGTATATCTTGCAGTGGAATCGTTTATCTGCAAATTAGAACATGAAAGTACAAGCAATCATGAGTTGATTATTGTCATTGATTTTATTCAAAATTACCATTTTAAAAAAAATTACAGATTTCTTATAGTTGGTAAAGTATTTTTCTATAGGTAAAAATAAGACTAAAGCTTATTTTAAAATATGTATGGAATGTTTGCATCGAGTTATTTCAATTCTAAATCATGGCATCAAAAAAAATAGTTACCATTTTATTAAGTGCCTTTTTTATAGTATATTTAACTCTTTTAGATCAAGTGGTCGCATTATATCCATTCAGTGGTCAGCATTCGGATGAACTGACATTCCAAAAAGGTGATATAATCACTTTAGTTAATGCAGATGATCCTTCCTGGTGGAAAGGAGAACTTAATGGTGCTGTTGGATTATTCCCTTCAAATTATGTTGAAGTATTGAATAAATCTGCTGCCTCAGCACAAAATAATTGTGAGTACACAAAGCTTGTTTTAATTGTTCATATAAATTAAATAGGCTAATAAATAAATTTTTATATAAAGGAATGTTATAATTAAAAATTCACTGAACTGAGAAATATTTTCTTATGAAAGAATTCTGAGAGCCATGGGAATGTCAATTTTAAGAATATGTGTAATATGTCTTGGAATAATAACACACTGAGAATTACGTTTGGATATGATGCAGAAATTACTATAAAGTTGATAGCTTATAGTTTTTGAATTTTATTAATGCACTTTAGTTATATTGTAAGAGTAAGATATTGAAGCATATTCTCTCTTCAGAAATATGTGTATGGCATTTGTATATGCTACAATGGTTTTATAAAAGGGGGAGGGGGAGTATGACCAAAAATAAAATAACTGCAAGTATTTTCTTTAAAATTTTAGGGTCTTGTCTACCATTTAGTTTCATATTTGCTATTGTGATTGTAAGAAATAACTATAGCTTTAGTTGGCAGCTTGATGTATCAAATATAAGAGGGGGGGAGTACAGTACCATCCTGTTAATCCAACAAATATTCTACCAGGGCATCGTCGAATAATTGAAACTGTTAAATTACTGGGAAATCATAATAATGCATTTAAACAGCGAAGACAAAAAAAATATTTAATACAGTCAAACATTAAAAAAAAAACTAGCTACAAAAACTGCTGTGTTTTGTATTAATAGTCCACATTATTCCATTGAAGTGGAAGTCATAAAATAATGTTCTATTTATACTGTACTACTTCTTACTCTAGCTATGTATTATTCTTAAGTATGTTATAGTTATATTTATTAAATTATTCTATTGTCTTAAAAAATTTATGTTAATTTATCAAATTTTTTCTTCCTTTTAATTAAATTAATTTTCAAAAATTCTGGGTTGAAATATTTTTGCTTCCACATTTGATTAACATTTGTGCCTAAGTACAGTTTGTTGTGAATGTGTTATAAAAGTATTAATTTTCCTTGGTATTTTCAAGATCTAAAATCTTTTTTTTTAATTCAAATTTATTAAAAATAAGGATGAACAAGTGAATAAGCTATTTTTGTTCTTAAATTAACTTTGATATTCGAGAGAATATTATTTGAAGTTTTCTTAGTTATACAGAGCCCCATTCTTCTGTGTGTAGTTAAATAAACAGAATTCTAAAATCTCTGTATTTTACATAATGCTGATATTCTACCATAGTTTGCATTTAGGTGTTTGGATAGTTTGTTTTATTTTTTGTACAGAATTTTTTTTTTTTTTGAATCAGTTGTGTGTTTGGCATAGTTTTACTATCAGGTTTTCTATAATAAAAGGTCATCTCTCTTTTTGAACTTTGAAATTGCATTCGATATTTTTTTTAAAAAAAAAACTAATAAGGTGATCTATTTTGACACCTCTGCAAAGTATTATCCAATTATTTGTGGACAATCTGCATTTCATAACTTTCATTAATTTTTTTTTTTCCCCATTTTGTTGTGCTCACAACACTCATTTTTTTTTCTTCCTCTGTCCTTTGCAGGAGATAATCCCACTGGAAAAACCCACTACCTGCTCTGCTGTGTGACCAGCTCTCTCTATTTCTGTCTTCTCTTCGAATCTCAACCGTGCTACTCGGAACTTTTCTGTGACACTTCTACTTGTGTACATAGTGCAGCATTTGTACGCAGACTTATTAGTCAATTTTGTTTAAGAAAGAAAAAGATCTATTTTTATTTTGTTATATTTAAGCAAGCTCTATACACACTGGTTGTTTAATATTTTTTGAATTCAAATTATTTTTTGACATAGAACTGTGTGCTTGCATATGCCTTTGTTTAGAATTTTTTGAATATCATCATTTGTTTTTGGTAGAATTTAACGTTTAGATGTGTTTGTAACTTTTCAATTGTGTGTCTGTATCATTTTGATGGAAGATGTTAACAAATTTATTTCCACTTTAATTTTTCAATTAAAAATGCTTTTAAATCTCTTTTCATTTTAAAGTTTCATTTTCTTCATGACATTTTGCTTGTTAAATTGGGTAGTGGGTTCTGAGTAAGGGATTGTTTATTATTGAAATTTCTAATTTCATCTAAGTTTCACTTTTGATACTTTTAATTTCAAAATCTTTTTTTAAATTAAATAAAATTATCCTTTTACTCTCATTAAAATTTTGCAGCATTTAATTTTATAATGAATGTAAATGTTATTAAATATAAGAGTTCTATCTCTCCTCCCCCCCCCTTTTTTTTTATGACTGCTGTATTGCAAATATAGCGATCATAAATTTTATCATCAAAGTATTCACCATAATTACTTTTTCCCCCTCTTATACATTGCCAAATTTCACATGCCATTAACAATTTGTCTAAAATCATTAAGACATAATTCAGCTAACATGCTTGTTATTTATTTTTAATTAGAGCATTATATGGTGAAGGAAGAGAAAAGAATTAATTATACAAGTGTTTGTTTCTCATTAAAACTTTTTTTTTTATTAAATATATTAGATGCTTTTCTTAATTGCATTTTTGTAATTGCTCATCTGTTTATAATATTTTTAATGAATATTATCAATCACAGGTATTATACAGTTGCAATTTTTGCAAATTGTTTCACTAAGATTTTTTTTTTTTTTTTAATAATGAGGTTGCTATGAATAAAGATTATTTATATTGTCTTCAGTAAAAGTCTAAAGGTTTTGTTATATTTTGTGTAATGTAATGTAAACTGGCCTTTTGAGCTATACTTTATATGAATTTTTATGAATTAAATGTTAGTTGTTATTATATAATTGTTTTTATATAATGATATTTAGAATTTATCAAATTTATGATGGGTTACATTTCATAAGATGTTTAGAATTAACTCATCCGATAAAACAAGAGTTAGATTCTGAAGATTATTAAATATATAAACTACATGTGTTAATGTGGAAGCATCAAATTATATGTGTGAGTTTAACGTAAAGAGTGTTTAATACATTCAGTTCAAGAATGAATATTAAAATGTCATGTAAAATCATAGTTATAAATGTTGCTAAAAAATTCAATGTATTGTAGATTGTGTAAATTTGAAAAATAAAAACAAAATACCATATAAAGCCTAGTGAATAAAATCATACTCAGAATTTATCTTGTTTCTTTTTTATCTAGAAAATAACATATTAAAGACATCAAATTTTCTTGTCAGTAAAGAAAATCATTTAAACTTTTATAACATTGATATGTTTTTTTTTAGATTTGTTATAGATGTATGGCTTGGGGAGTAAAATTTAACCAAAATTATTGATTTTGAGGTATATTCAACATTGTCATCAAATTTTTCATCTTTAAATTAATTTTTATTGATGAATTTTTATGTTGTAAAATTTTCCTTTCAATGAACATACTTTTTATATGGTATGATAAATTCAAGACTTGAGAAATTGAGTCATTTCTACGATTTTTTTCCCCGCCTTAATTTATGTGTATTTATAAATTTGTTATTTTCAAGCTTCATGTTCCAAAAGGTACTAAAAGCCATAAAGTGAATTAATTTCATTAAAGTTCAAAACACAATGGAAGAATTTAATTAAAATCTAACATTTTAATTGATTATGCAAGTACTTCGTTGTAACAGTAAATTAACATGAGCCTAAATTTATTAAATTGGTATAAATTACCAAAAATATATGCGAAATGTTTTCGTATGTAGTTTAATTATTATGTTTTAATTACTTTATAATTTTAATTGTTTTATTAAAAATTAAAATTTGTGGTTTTGCTTGTCTTATTAAAAATAAATCTTGATTTTTTTTTTAAAAAAAATCATAGTTTCTAGTGTGTGCAGTAAGGTTTAAATGTTGAAAAACACCTTATTTTTCAAAATGCCTTTTCATAGGTAAAAATTAATACAAGAATTAAATATGCATTTGCATCTTGCAGAAAATTTAAGTTATTTCTACCTAATTGATATCTGGCAAGAACTTAAATACATATGATGAAATTTCAAAATGCTTATGAAGAATCAGAAAATATAAATAATATATATATATATATACATGATGATGGTTTAAAAGATACTTCTGTTGTGAATGGTTTAAAATTCATTGTAGAATTGTCCAGTAATCAGTTTTATATATATATTATAAGTCCATGATTATGATTCATGCTCCATCCCAAAAAACCAATGCTATAGGCCTTCCAGCCAATGGAATTGTCTTCATCTCTTCAAAGTTGAAGCGACCCAATTAAATTGCTGCTTGATTTTCCTGATGCAGGATTCATCAATTGTGGCAACTCATCACGGTACCAATTAAATTATGTTAGTTTAAAAAATAGTAAAATTCACTACATGAAGAAAAGTTACAAATGTGCAGGAACACTTTTGTAACTTTTCTTCATGTAGTAAATTTTACTATTTATTTTTAAATAGTATACTTAGAAGCTCAAAAAAATTAAAGATACTCTTTAATAGCGAGTTGGTCTGCCTTTTTAGCTCTGATCATAGTTGATATTGTAATTGGTATGGACTCAACAAAAATTGTTGAGGAATGTTGGCCATGTTAACAAAAGGGCAGATCTAAGTTGGGTCAGATTGGGTGATGGCATTTCCAAACTTTGAAAAGATTTTATGACTTTGTTCCACAATGTTCAATTGGATTGAGCTGGCCATGGAAGCAGATTAAACTTTGATGTTCCTTAAACTAATCTGAGACCAGTTGGGATAAGTGCAGTCTCCTGCTGAAACTCCGTAAGAAAACTGAATAGTCATAAACAAGTACATGTGATCTGCAAGATAATGAGGTTAGCTGTGCTGTTCTTAGTTCTGTCAAAATTATTAAGGGATCTAATGTATTTCAGGAAAACTTTCCATAATTGCATTGCCACCAGCCTGAAGAGTTGTCATTTTGGCAAGAAGGGTCCATGAATTCATTATGCTTGTGCCACATTCTGATTCCGCTATCTGCATGATGTAGTAAGAAATTAAATTCATCAGACTTATCTACTTTTTTCCAATCCTCAAATGACCAATTTCATTGATCATGGGTTTTTTCTTATTTTTCTGTGATACTGAAGGTACTCCTCATTATCTCTGCTGAAGCCTGTCCTTTTTAAGTCTGTTTTGTTGTGAATTCGGGGTGCTCTTGCACTGAATTTAGCTTTAATGTTGCCCTTCTGTTCAATACGGACTACTCGCCTTTCCCCTCTCTTCTTCATCAGCCTTTTTTCTGACCAGAATAGTCCTTATCTTTTGAATATTTTTCTCAACTGCCGCTTTTTAAATACACAAAGAAATCTGAGAAGGGGTGAGAAAATCCTAAGAGTCATTGTTTCTGAGATGCTGGTCCCAGCTCTTGCACCCTTGTTCAAAGTCACTTAAAACTTTTGCCTTGCCCATTATGACATTAACTCCCATGACAACTATGTTGTTCAAAGCTAAACATTCTATATATAAGCAATTCTGCATTATTATCACATCACTGTCGGACTGGTTTACTTACCAGACATGAGTGTCTATTTTGATCCTCAATATATATTAAATTAGTTGTGCAGAATTTTTCATAACCACTCTGTTGCCTCCCATATCTTGACGGCCTTTTACACCATATTTGAAGTTTTAACCTTTCTCCTTTTTTAACAACTTGTGTTTGTTTTTAAAATAATATTCTTTTTGATTTTAACAAATGTTTGGTGCAGCATAACCTGCTTTGGCTCTTGCACCATAAAACACTCACTCACCCACTTTTTGACAGTCTATAATAGCTAGCTGGCTGCTTTGAACTTTATGCTCTGTATTCAAATTATTAGGCTTTTATATATACATTCAATATATCTTCTCGTGTTAATGCATACGCTTTAATCCCTTGATATACAATTTAATTCAAACTATTTTCATACCAGAAGGCCCAGCAATGCTTCAATATTGCTAAATTTCGTTATATATATATATGAGAAATAATTTCAAGTGGAGTTCGATATCAGTTCATTTATTCAATTGTACAATATCAATACTATATTCTTTTTTAATTAAATCCTTGGCCGCTAAAGACCTGCCGTGTAGCCGGGGCTGATGTAAGTCAAATCTGTCGGGGCCCAAAGCCCTCCTGTTGGATTGGCGTGGAAGTTAGGAGAGGGGGTACCAGCTCAAGTGCCGTCCTTGTCACTTACCGTGGTTCAACATTACGAGGTCCGTCTCCAATAGTCCCCGTGTTGCTTCTAGTGTGACGTGAATAAAAACTAAACTAAACTCTTTTTTTTTTTAATTAAATAAAATGAAATTAATTATTTACTTTCAAGATCATTGCATTTGTTTTGGGTATACTATATTTTTAGTTGTTCCGTTTGCCATATATAGTTACAGACAAACCACTTGGTTTTCCTATACAGGAGCATGCAATGTATAATTGACCATAAGAAAAACATGGGTTTTCAAAATTTAATTGAAATACTTACAATGATTATTACTTGCATGGTTTGTCTATTATTACTTCAAAAGCCAGTTTAATTGGAAATTTTAATCATTTGAATTGGAACATCTGTTGGAATTATTGGTATGTGTAGTAGCACACCTTCTCCTTTGAATTTGCTTATTGCTTTGATGACTCGTTTAACAATTTTTTTGACTGTCAATTTGGTACCACTGCAAAGATAGGGAGGATCAAAAGGAATGTTAGGAATACCAATCCTCAAATTTATGAAGTGTTGTGGCAATCCAAGTGTTTCAAGGGAATTTGAGAATTCAGTCGGATATTTTACTGCTTTTTTTTTATTTATGAAATTGTGTTTGTCATAAATGTAAATTTATTAACATGTCTCCACGCACATACAGGCACCAAATTTCATATTTTTGCAGGCATTTTCAATTCATTGAGCATGGTATAATCAGTAGTATACGAAGAAAATCACCTAATAATATTAGAGAGCTTGCTCGTTTCCTCGTAAACCTCTTCGTTTCCAGCGATTTTTAATTTATGTATGCTGCCCAAAATCTTATCAGATGACATTTCTCCAGTATACAAGATGTGGATATTAAATAATGAAAGTGACGCTGACACAGAAGTATGCATGCAGAAGTTTGAAATCTCTTTCGAATACAGTGCTTCTCTCTTCTGTAAACAAAGCCGTAGCCTTCGTTCGCGTTAAAGTTATTTTTTTCTTTGTTTGTTTCGCCGGAAATTTGATAAATGTAACAATAGAGCTACGAATTGCGAAATTTCACTTGGAACCTAGAAAAAACACCACTGAAACTTATAATTTATTAAAAGAAATGTATGCCAATGAATATTTATCGTATGCACATGTTTTTGAGTTGTTTAAGCGTTTTTAAGATGGCCGAGAAGATGATGTTGAAGATGATTCACGACCGGATCGCCCTTCCACATCAAACACGGATGACAATATCGATTAAATCGGTAATCTGGTTCGATCTGACCATCGCTTAAGTATTCGTGTGACTGCTGAAATTCTAGGTATTGACAAAGAATCCATAAGACAAATTTTACATAATTTTTTCATGCAAAAAGTGTGTGTCAAAATGGTGCCTAAAATTCTCACGTTTGAACAACAAGAAACTCGCAAAAATGTTTGTACTGACTCTTTGAATGCAAATGAAAATGACCCAAACTGATTGGAAAGGATAATAACATGTAACGAAGAGCCCTTCTTCACCGAGAGCCAAAAATGCTCGAATGAGCAGATCAAAATTCAAAGCAATGATGTTTTTATTCCCCTGATATTCATGGGATTGTGTATCTTCACTGGGTTCCTAATGGTCAAACACTCAATCAACATTATTACTTTCATATTCTTGCTAAACTCTGTGAAAGAATAAGGAAAAAACGACCCGAATTGAGGAAGGACCATGTCATTCCTTTCGCAGGCTCGAACCTTGATGCCACTAAAGACCTGCTGTGAGCCAGGGCTGATGCATGTTAAATCTGTTGGAGCCCAAAGTACTCCCATTGGCGTGGTGTGGAAGTTAGGATGGGTTTACCAGAACTTATGTGTCGTTCTCATCACTTGACCGAGGTTCAAAATTACAAGATCCGTCGCCAAAAGCACTCATGAAACTTCTAGTGCGATGTTTATGAAACCAAACCGCATTGTCTGTTAAGAGATTTTAAGGCCATGTACAGCATTTCAATGTTAGATTATCTACCTTTTTCGCTGGATCTGACGCTATGTGACTTCTTCTGTTCCCTATTGACTTCTATTTGGGACTATTTAAACTAATAAAATTTGAATCCGTTGAAGATGTGAAAGAGAAAGCGACATGCATCCTGAAAGAGCTGACAGAAGACTTTCAGCACTGTTTTGCACAATGGATTATTCGCATGGAACATTGTAGGGGTAAAGGAGAGGTGTAAATTCAAGGTGATAATAAATAAATATGTATGGATTCAAAATAAAATGTTTTACAGCAATGTTTACATACTAGCAGGCCAGATAATGCTTCACAATTACTAAATTTAATTATAATGCAAATTAAATATGATTAAAACTTGTAGTCAGTCCATTTATTCAATTGTGTAGTGTTATAAATATTTTTTAATTAAATAAATTCCTTAAATTTCCTTGGGTGTTGCCCGATAAGTGTTTTGTCAGCTTGAATCTCAATTTTATGGTTATGAAATGGGATTTGTTGAATTGCTGTTTTGAACAATTTCATGTGTTCTACATCAGGAAATAGTAACAAAGAATCTGCTTTGCAGTTTACCTTGTATGTTGGCATAGAATTCTCAGTTATAATCGTTGTACCAAAAGTCACTTGAAAGCATGTGCTTTAATTTTGTATTTTATTCAAAAAATACTTCGATTTTGTATGTGGCAGGCTATTCCTAGGAGGGTGGTTCAAAAAGTAATTTTATTTGAAGACAGAAGTCATCATTAAGGTAAATTGTTGCTGCCATTAGGTGCTGCCATCTGTTAAATGAGGCCAAAATAAATTTGACATTGATTCATAAATTTGTTTTGATTTGGTAGTCATTTACTGCCAAATCAAAATTTAATAGCTGCTGCATGGTGTTATTGACATCATTTTACTTCATCGGTGAGACCTGGATTTATCATTATGTACCAGAAATCAAGGAAAAATCAAAATGCTGGGTTGCTTCCGTGAATCTTCTCTGAAAAAGGCGAAGATGATTTTATGGGTCGTTAAGTTTTGACGAAGAATCTTTGAGGTGCGGAAGGCGGCATTATCATGAATAAGAGTAACTGAGATTTAGACAACTGTCCAGTGAGTAATAATACTTACTAAAGTTGAACCATTTCGATGCTATGTGCACCATCTCTTGGAATTTCACACACGAAAGACTTATTGAACGACCCTCGTACTTTTTACAACAGTAGCTGGATGCAATCACTCTTCAATTCAGAATTGCACTGGTATACGATACAATCAGCTGTCACCAATTGATGTAATTGATTCATTTGCCTGTGTAATCGATTCTTTTTACATGGTTTATTTCATTCAGCATATGACAGTCTTTTATTGTTTGTTTATTGTTTAATGCGATATAAAGCAACAATGACTGTTATCCCCCTTTTTTTTTATAGATTCTTTTAATTCAATAAATATCAAAATATTTTATCTTTTGCAAGAATGCTCTGAAAACTGGTGTATTTGCCACGGTTTTCTCCAAAAATTCTTTGAAATTAATGTTTTGCTGTGGGTCTATCCTAAGAATATTCCAGAGAAGATTTCTGTAGGAGGCGTATTTATTGCAGGTTATAAGAATATATTCCAAATCATTAATGTGTTGAACATTGTGCATTATCATTTAAGTTGAATTTATGCAAAAGCCATGGAGTTATGATCATTTTGCTGATAATTCGAGTGCTTGGTATTTAATCTCTTCTATTTTTTGTCAATTTAGATATTATGTCAATGGTGGGGATGTTTCCTAAGACTTCAAAATATTTGCTTGAATAAAAGTTTTCATTAGTTCTTTTCAGTTTGTTGTGGAAAATATCGCTATTAATGTCTTCTGGGGCAATCCAACAAGGTACTCATTGGATTCCGTTACCGATTTTGGAGATAATCCGCCTGTTCATTTCAAAAAATTTTCCAATGTCCCGGAATCCAAAGTAGAATCGTTTGAGTACGAAACTGTGATTGAATAAAGATTTTACTGGCTAGTCTATGAATGATTTTTGGGTATTTTATATTGCAATTTTTTAAAGTTGATAGCACAGAATGGCTATCTGAGAGAATTAACAGATTTTCTTTTGATTCAGTTAAGTCGTTTAAAGCTTGGCATATAGCAAGTGCTTCAACTGTAAAAATCGAATTGATATGATTTACTCTGTTGGCGAAAGATGCATTTTTCGTGATATTTGTTATTGATATCATATGTTGATTTTTTTTTTATGCATCCTTAGCTATTAGGAAAAAAAAATCTATGATTCATTATTTAATCACATTGTCCTTTTATTATATGAATTAGTAAGTTTTTATTTTAGAATCCTAATTCCTTCGTATACATCTCATAAGAAAGATCTGTGTAATATATCAATCTAGGGATTGATATTTGTTTTTCATCAATGCCCAAAATACAAAAAATATTCATGATGTTGTTTCTGTTCCCTTCCAGGTTTTCCAGATTTATTGTTTCAAGGCTATTACTGTGCATAGGAGAAAAGTTACCATTAGATATACGAGGTGTAAAAAAATTATTTGCTAATCATCTTATTTTTTTCAGAGATAATTTATTGTTTAGCCATTTGTAAAAGCACAGTATATGGGGTCCATTGTGGAAGTCCCAATGCAATTCTAAGAGCTTTTGTTTATATAATATTGAAAGGTTTGAGCTGGTTATCGGACCATTTATTTATAATATGAGAAGTGTAGTAAAAGGTACTACATATATTATTGTTAGTTAATTTAATAAGATCTGTAGCTCTTGGGCCTTAGTGTTTATACTCCATGCTTTTTAGGCCATTAATTTTTTTTTTGAAGCTTTATTTTTCATTTGATTCACCATAAAAATATTTTGCTTGCATTTAGAAAAATGTACTCCTAAATATTTATTAGAGGATTGCCATGAAAGTGGGTACCCAGCAACATAATATTAGGTTATATTTGAATTCCCTTAATTGAAAATTCAGCTATTGTACTTTTATCAGGACTTACAGTAAGTTCTCAGTATTTGCACCATTTTGTGATAATTTCCGGAGAATCTTGCAATTTTTTTTATGGGTGATAACGAGAGAATGATGTGAGCAATAAATATAAAGGTCATAAGCATAAATTGAGCACTCGACTCCTGCTCCTAATGTTTCAAAGAAATCGTACATGTAAGTTGTAAACAATGTGGGGGAGGGAACACAACCCCGAAAGACCCCTTTCAAAACTGTCTTCCTCGATGAAAGACATCTCCATCGAATTTGAAATAATCTGCATGAGAGAAATTGTATATTCAAAGTGCTATTTTTTCTGTGATATTCAGTTGTAGACATTTATATAAATGAGGCCGTCTAAATACACTGAATCGTAAGCACCCTTGATGTCCAAGCGAATTCCCCCGAAAATTTCCTTTTGCTGTTTAGCATCTTCTATAGCTTGCAGGTTCTAAAGTGCGTCCCAAAAGCCTTTAAAATGCGGCCCAAACGCAAATTATGAAAATATTTAAATTTATACATTTTTATTTAAAAAATAAATGTTTGCAATATTTTTCATATACGAGGGTTGCTATTTATATTTCTGGCCTTGGCAACAGTAAGTGTTGCTAGGCGACCGCAGACGATTTTAATCGAAAGTTTGATATTTTTAAACATAAATTCAGCAAACGATTTACCATTATAGCTTTATTTGTGTTGTTGACAGTAAATTGAAAAGTTCTTCTCTGTCAAAAAATGGAATTGAATCGTGAACATTTCCGTGCCATTATTTTTCATAACTTTCGACGTGGATTGTCAAGACAAGAGTGCTTCGATGAACTTAATTCTTTATACAGCGATAAAGCGCCATCCTACAGCACTGTAAAAAATTGGTATAACGAATTTAATCGTGGTCGATGTTCGATCCAGGACGAATCCCGTGCAGGTCGTCCAAAATCCGTTGTTGTGCCAGAAAAGATCAATGCTGTGCGTGAACTGATAAAGCAAGATCGTCATGTGACATACCGTGAGATAGAGGCGTCTTTGGACATTAGTATGACTAGCATCAATAAAATATTGCATGAACATTTGAGCGTAAAAAAAATTTGTTCGCGTTGGATCCCGCATAATCTGACAAACGCTCAAAAAAAGGCTCGTGTCGATTGGTGCAAGGAAATGTTGGAAAAATACATTCAAGGTACATCAAAGGCTGTGTATAACATCTACACAGGTGACGAATCATGGATCTATGCATATGAGCCGGAAACAAAACAGCAATCAACTGTATGGGTCTTCCAAGATGAGGCAAAACCAACAAAAGTTGTTCGAGGAAGAAGCACATCGAAACAAATGATTGCCTGTTTCTTCGGCATTAACGGTCATGTGGCAACAGTGGCGTTAGAGCAACGCAGGACGGTCAATTCTGAATGGTACACGACCATTTGTTTGCCAGAAGTCATCGGAGAAATTCGAAAAAAGCAGAAGAACAGGCGAATCATTCTTCATCATGACAATGCGAGCTCTCACACATCGACTCAAACAAAGGCATTTCTGATGGAGCGAAAGATCGAACTGATGGGTCATCCGCCGTACAGCCCTGATTTGGCACCCAATGACTTCTTCTTATTCCCACACATCAAAAATAAATTACGTGGACAACGATTTTCGACCCTCGAAGAAGCGGTTGATGCATTCAAAACGCATGTTTTGGAGTTACCTCAATCGGACTGGAAAAAGTGCTTTGAAAATTGGTTCAAACGCATGCAAAAGTGTATTGATCATCATGGAGAATATTTTGAAAAACAATAAAACCAATTTCGATCCTACATATTTGTTTTTTCATTATTAGGACGGAAATATAAATAGCAACCCTCGTATAATCGATTCGTTGACATTTATTTTGAAATAAAAATTTAAAAGCATCTTAGTTGCCGTCGCTGTCAGTAATACGATCTTTATGGCATATCATTGTATTGCAATTTATGTGGAAAAAATTTTAAAAATAGAAAGTGTATTAAGCGTTGTTATATAAAAACCATTAACTTTATAAGAGCAAAAGGACTTATAAAGAAACTCTTGAAATTGTCTACGATTAAAGTAATGGGCACTGAATTTGCAGATGTTATTTATTATACAGAAGTAAGATTGCTCAGTAAGAAGAAAATGCTCAAAAGATATTACGATTTGAGAACTGAAATATATTTAGGGAAACAAATGGGAAACCTATGACTGAATTTGAAGACGAAGATTGGGTTTTAGATTTAGCTTTTTTTAGTAGACTTAAAAGAACATTTGAATCATTTAAATTTGAGACTTCAAGGAAAAAATCAATTTATTAATAATATGTTCCAAACAATAACAGCATTTGAAAAAAAGTTGAATGTTGGCACAATCAAATAAAAATAAAAGATTTGACACATTTCAGTACTTTGGCTGCACATAAACCTGTGAGTTGCACAAAATATGCTGCATTAATTTTTAATTTAATTCAAGAGTTTGAAAGTAAATTTCAAGATTTTCGAAAAAATGGAGAGTATTTCAACATATTTTCTACCCCATTTTCTCTAGCAATAAATAAATTATCTTCAAATGGAATACATTGAACTGCAAAGTGACATTCAACTGAAAGAATAATTTGGGAATGTTTCTTTACTGGAGTTTTATAAAGATTACCTACCCCGCGATAAATATCCTAATTTTCACAATCATGTTTTATTAATGTCTTCAACTTTTGGCAGTACCTATATTAGTGAACAATTATTTTCAAGAATGAAGCATACAAAAAACAAAAATAGGACAAAGATCACTGACAAACATTTTCAAAATGCAACCTCGTCTATTCAACCCGATATTGATTTGCTTGTTCAACAAAAGCAGATTTATCCATCTCATTAATTTGAATTTTTTCCATCTTTATGAAATCCAAACTAAATGAAACGAAACTTTTACAAATTTAAAATAAATATGTACCTATACATATCTAATTCAAATTTTAGAAAAATTTGTTACAAAAAGAAGTTAATCTATTTTAATAAAACTACATAGAGTTATTTTTTTTTTTTTTTTTTTCAATTTGTTAAAAAAATATTGTATGTGTGGCCCAGATTTTTTTTTTTTTTTCCAATGCGGCCCTCAAACTGACATAGTTTATTTTGGATGCTTGTATAGCCCTATTTAATCCTGAGATATAGAACGGTTATAGTATATTGTATTCGTTGTTGAGTAAATCTAACGGAAGCGGTTCATGGAAAATTTTATTAGATGCAAAGTAGTCGGCAATCATATAATCCTGAATATGAGGTTCTGCGATATATCTATTATAAACTTGTAGAATATTGAAATTTGATTCTGGATTTTTATGAGTAGAAAGTTTCTTCAGAATGTTGTAGAATATTCTTGAATTAGAAAAATATTGTTACATGTTGTATCCCAATATAATCTATTTGCTTTTTTTTTTTTTTGTGAAATTTGAGCTTACTTGAATATTGCTTTGTACTTGTTCCACAGTTGAGGGGAAATATCACGAATGACCTTTTTTTGGAAATATTTTTTGAGCTTGAAGAAATTATTATAAGTATTGTTCCTCCATGGTGGAAATGATCTGTTTGTTAATCTATTATCTCGAGTATTATTTTTAATTATTTTAGACATGATTTCAGTTAGTTGTGCCTTGTCATTCTCTTGGTTGGTAAATGAATATTGAGCTTGTTTCATTACTTCTTGCCAAACTACTCGTTTTATGTATTGCTTATTCTGCTGGAATAATGAGAAATCTGTAACAATGGGGCAATGATCGCTTTCAAAAAAAAAACAGTCTAGAACGTAAGTATTGGTGTGGCTTGAATAGGTTGATGAGCATAAAGTAAGATCTATTAAAGATGCTGTACCTATGTTACTTCTATGAGTGGGACAGTGGTATTGAGGATAATAAAATTTGAGTCAATTAACCAATCGGCAAAGTCATTACTATGTTTAGTAGAATGATCGGATCCCTACATCGGATGATGGAGGTTAGTCCCCAAAAATGAAGGCCGGATCTGTTACCTATTCCAAGAATGATTTTACTAATGAGATGTTTAATCTTCTCTGCGAGTAAATATTAATTAAAGAGAAAGAAGGATTTCTTATTTCGATTTTGACAACTAGTATTTCGAGATCTTGCTTTGGTGCTATTTGAGTAAGAACTTGTCGAGCAGAGATATTCTTTGGAACTGCAGTTAGAAGTCCTCCTCCGGGTCTGTCTATTCTATCTAATCTGAAAAAAAAAATTTGATTGGAAAATTGAGCCATCCCTTGTCTTTTAAAAACGTTTCCTGAAACAGCCAAAAATCTGCTTGGGGGAAGGGAGGGATATTTAACCATATAGGTTTATTTTTTAGTCCTCTACAATTCCACTGTAAAAAGTTCATAAACGAAAGAGAAAAAAAAAACTTTTACAACTCGTAAATTATATCCTTCTCTCAAGGATATATCGTTAAATTGTAAAAGATATCAAAGTTCATGATCTTTTGAACAATTCGGAACGATGTATAGAACATATATACAAACTTGTTTATTTAATCCTTTCTTAAACTTTTTTTTGTGTTATTTGGTGCTGCCTTATTATAGAACATAGATGAAATTTGGCTACCGGCACCTTTATGTGTCTGTTTTTTTCTGGTTGGGGATGTTGTACGAGTTCCGATTTCCAAGAAAGACCCGCCGTGTAGCCGGGGCTGATGCACGTTAAATCTGTTCGGGGCCCAAAGTCCTCCCGATGGCGTGGTGTGGATGTTAGGAGAGGGGGGTGCCAGCTCAGGTGTCGTCCTCGTCACTTGACCGTGGTTCAAAATTACGAGGTCCGTCGCCAATAGCCCTCGTGTTGCTTCTTGTGCGACGTTAATAAAAACTAAACTATCCGATTTCCAAGATATTGCTTAAATGTGTGAAAATTGTTTCTAGGGATTTTTGAAAAACCTCTATTAAAAATGCTGTTTGTTTTTCCAATATAGTTTGAAAGGAATTTAGCATTTTTTCAAATTTTTGATCCAAGATTTCCTGCATAATATCAGCTTGTGACTGATTTCTTAATACCGCGGAATAGTTTTCACTATTAGTAGCTCGAAATCTTCTGTCTTGCTTTCGGTAGTGTTAAGTTTTGCCTGCTTTTCAATTCTAATATTTATTTCTCTTTGATATATATAGGACATTGTGGCAAGTTAGCTGGATGGTTTCCCTTACAATTGATGCAGTTTTTATTAGCTGTACATTCACCTGTATAGGATGCACCTCAATTTACGAAAGTTTCAGGTTTTTGACAAAATCGTGATTGGTGTAGGAAACTAAAGCATTTGGAATATTGTCTAGGTTTATCGATGAAAAGTTGAATATTATGATTTTTGAACCAGAGCTTGATGTTTTCTGGCAATATTATTCCTAGTATGGTTATCAATACAGGGGAAATGTCTGGGCTTGTCCCGGATTTGATAAATCGACGTATCTCTACTATCTCTATATTGTTTGTGTTTCGTAATTCTGTGGCTAAATCTGTCAGTGTTACATTA
>BMAW01033616.1:0-23179 GCA_019974015.1 Nephila pilipes | reverse complement strand
GAATATTTAATATTGAACTGCTTAAGTAAGGAGAAAAAAAATTAAAACTTTAATTTCAGGGTTGATTATTTGGTCACTGAGTTTAAAATTTTCTTAGTGTAGGTAGGGAAGAGGGTGAGGAGAATCATGAGATTTCATTGATCAGTGGGTGTTCCCAATCTTAGTAGTTTGATCTTAGACAAAATTTGTACTAGAGATTTTGAAATTTAAGGGTTTTGATCAGAGTTTCTGGGAGAAATAGTTAAGTTACAGATTTAAAGAGTGGACTCAGCCTTTCCTTGCATAAAAATGTTCAGTTTTTATATGTTATCATTAGTACTTCTTATCTTTTTACAAGTAGCGAAAAGACAGAGACACCCTTGGAACGGATCTTTTAATTCTTGTACAGTTTCACAAATTGTAAAATCATCTTGGTTTAAGTTATTTAAATTCTTACTCTTTGAAGAAATGGGGGGAGGAAGAGGAGCTGAGATTGATTTTTCTGCATTTGTGTCCACTACGAAACTAGTTTTAATTCTGAATGCTTGTGCAGGTAATTTATTTTCAATATAAAATTTGGAGGTTAAGTGATTTACCTTACTTTCTTCATTTTTGTTTATGCTAGGTTTGAGGAATTTAGGACACTCTTCCCTGGTAGCAATACATCCGCTGTTTTTGTAGTTAATGCAAACAGGGTTATCCAACTTTATTTTAATGGAGAAGTCTCTTGTGAGATGTTCTTCATCGCATTTAAGACATTGATTATCATTGTACGAGTTGTGGTTGATAAACAACGAGACCGACGCAGCTACAGAAGAAGTACTCATGAGCCAAACACCAGCGACCGACATCTGTTTAGCGTGAAGCCTTCTCTTTCGAGTGCAGTGCCTCTCGCTTTTATAAACAAATCCGTATGGCCATAGTCTTCACACTTAATTATTTTTAGAATTATTTATTTATTTATTTATTTTTTGTTTCACCGGTAAAATGATAATTGTGACAATAGAGCAATGAAGTTTCGTGAAATTTCACATGACAGTTGGAAAAACCACTACTGAAACTTATAATTTATTGAAAGAAGAGTATGGAAATGAATGTTTATCGCTTGCATGTGTATTTGAGAGGTTTATGCGTTTTCACGATGGTAAAGAAAACGTTGAAGATTATTGACACCCAGAAGGCGCTTCCACGTCAAAAACGGATGACAATATCGGAAAAATTGGTAATCTAGTTTGATCTGACCGTCGGATAAGTATTCGTGTGATTGCTAAAACTGTAGTAATTGACACAAAATCCGTACGGTAAATTTTATATAACAATTTTTAAACGCAAAAAGAGAGTGCCAAAATTGTGCATAAAATTCTCACGTTTGAGCAACAAGAAACTCGCAATAATACTTGTACTGACGCATTGAAAATGACCCAAACTTATTGGAAAGGATAATAACGAATCGTGGTTTGTTACTTATGATCCTGAAACAAGGCACTAATCTATGCACTGGAAGAGCTCATCTTCACCGAGAATCGAAAAAGTAAAAACGACTCAAATGGTGGAAGGACAATTCATTCCGCCATGCGGCTGTTTCCAAAGATGAAATTTGCATTAAAAGAAACAAGATTTGAATCCGTTGAAGCTGGAAACAGAAAGCAGCACGCGTTCTGTAGGATCTAACAGAAGACTTCTAGCACTGTTTCAAGCAATGGAAGATTCGTTGGAGTGTTGTAGGGATAGAAGGGGGGTGTCTATTGAAGGTGAAAATAAGTAAATATGTATGAAACCAAAATAAAATGTTTTACAGCATCAGTATCGTTATTTAATAACCACACCTTGAGCAGTTTTTAGATGAGTGGATGAAAAACTTTTTCTTTTAAATCCATTTACTTCGATGTTCGTCAAGAGACAATCTGTTAATTTAAAAATTTCTTTGAAACTTCCTACTCCTCGAATTTCCACCAATAATATTAGTAAGGACCTTTTTGTTTTGAATTGTCGACGCTGGTCGTCCTTTTAGATCTAAATATCCCTGTTCTTCGATATCTCCTTAGATATCAGTAATTTCAGTTAATACAGTTAAGTCTTTCAAAATTACTTTCAGGAAGTGATGTTTAACCGGCTCAAAATAATGTAGAACTCGGCACTTTTTTCTTTCGTAAATCTAGTGTTTTTTCATGGCTATCATCCGATTCTGGAAAAATTTAAATAAATTGTCCAGACAATTGAACTTCTGTAAATGGAGCTATTTTATTAATTTTTTGCAAGAATAGGTTATAATTATCAATTATGGGAATTTTGTTGGGTAGGATTATTTGGTTTAAAGTCGAAAAATTGTTGGAGGTTTTTATATTCTGATGATCTGTTTTTGGCTGCTTAGCTGATTTTAAAGGATATTTAAACCCCTCACTATCAGTTTTCCTAGAACTATCTGAGCTGTTCGTATTTATTGCTGGCCTTTCAGCAGGATTAAATTTAGTTTAAAGAGAATAATTGTATTTGCACTGGGTACAGGACAAGGAGAAAATCTGCTAAATTCACTTACGATATTCTTGCATTTTTCTTCATTCAGGATCATTTGAGTTCTTCATTCAGTAGTTCATGCTTCATATATTTTTCAGTGCGGAAATACTCTATTGTTTCAAGGTTAGATTCTATTTGCTGTCTAAAATTAAATTCTTCTCTAAAATGTCCTTTAATTTCTTGCATCTAATAAGATCAAGAGAGGGAATATCCTCACTTTCATTGTCGACTCGAGACCAGTTGGTCAACCTTTTGGTAAACTATCAGTCATACTTCTGATAGTTCACCAAAGGGTATAATGAATGAATAATGATTCAAATTATTAGGTAATTAACGCTTCGTTTTAGTTTAGTCTTTATTAATGTCGCACTAGAAGCAACACGAGGGCTATTGGCAACGGACCTCGTAATTTTGAACCACGATCAAACGACGAGGACGACACCTGAGCTGGCACCCCTCTCTTCTAACTTCTACACCACGCCAACGGGTGGGCTTTGAGCCCCGACAGATTTAACGTGCATCAGCCCTGGCTACATGGCGGGTCTTCAGCGGCCAAGACTCGAACCTGCGACTGAACGAAAACCGTCGGCCACGAATCTGATACCTCGACCACTAGGTTACTGCGTCCATAATTGACGCTTCGTACTCAATACTTATACCACACTATATGTAAACTTTGAGACATTCGTAATTTTACAGCATAATCGAGTCTTGATTTTGCAATACTTCGGTCATTTTTAATAAGGATTGTGTCAAATGAAAGAAAAAAGAATGTAAGTAAAACGTTAAATATGATTTTAAAAATTTTTACATATCATCAAACGAAACTATAATAATAGAAAGGGTACAACTACATAACCTTTTATATTACATTTAAAATATAAGTGATGCTTGTTAACTACTTATCAATCGAAAAAAATAAATAAACTTGCTTTTAATAAAACCTTAAAAATTTTAGAAATTTAAACTAAAAGCATTTGAATAAAGAAGTAAATAACTTGTCATAAGCAAATCTTTTAAGAAAAGTTGAAATTGTTATATTTATCATGCGTTTGATCACAATAAGTCTATTTTTCACTTATCGTTATGGTTAACTACTAAGGTTTGTTTAATTTTAAATTGAAAGAGCATAGGAATATGTGTTAATACGTATAGCTCAATATCATTCTGATGAGATTTGAAAAACTATTTTTTACACTGAATTATCACCAACTGAAATTTTTCAAAACTAGCATACAAATTTTAAGAAAAATCTAGACTTTTAATTACGAAAAAAAAAATAGTAAGCTCGGTTTAATTTGGTAAGGATAAAATGTATACTTTTGTTAATCTTTGTGCTTTAAGCAAAACTAATCTACGATTCTTATATATTAAAGTATTCATATTTTTTATTCATTTACAATTGAGTCTCAGTAAGGTAACGGAATTCATATTACTATACTGTTCTTATAAAAACTTATGTTATACATTTTTTAAAAAAAAGTCTATGAACCCGTAAAAAAAATTCTGCAATGAAAAATCGAATTTTTTTTCATCTGAATCACTAACATCTTCAAACAATTATTATGTCCTTTTCACATGACACACCACAGCATTCACGTGACATACCACTGTATTATACTTCAATTATAGCGTGAAACATAGCTTTAAAGTTCAGGGGAGACAAATTAGCCTAATTTATAAACTTAGGCTAATCTCGATGCTAATAGCGAAAAAACGTCAAACTTCTTGTAACGAATCACGAGCGGATTTTAAAAAGGTATGAAAGAAAAGAAGGTAAGAGAAAAAGGTATGAAAAATGAAGATCTGAAATTTAAAAAAAGGTAATGCATAAGTTAGTCAAAACCGAACGAATGGTTGCTTTACTCCCATAAATATAGAAATTCTATAATACCTGTATGCTCATTGCAGATTATATGCATTTTAGAAAGTGTATCAAAATAAGGAATGGTATATTATGTTGAAGAATAAAAAGAGTACAATATCTTACAACATTCTGATAAATTCTAAATTTAAAACTAGTTATCTTATACGCAGACAAAGTATTTATTAAATCACGAATCTCTTCAAGAGTTTCTAGGACACATCCGGATATTAAATTTAGCTGCAGGCGATTATCTGATTCCCCGAAACACTGGTATAAGCCTAATCACCCCCATTAACATATATTCCATTGTTATCAAATGTAACTGTTAAATACTCGTGAAGAACTGTAACATCGGATTATTTCTGATCTAGAAATTCGGATTTTATTTTGTAACTAAGCGCCTATGAAACGAGAAAATTATGTCTCAAATGAAAATTGAGAAAAATTCTTCGGAAACAAATGTGTTTTAGAGATTTGGTAAACCTGTCCATTTGATTTGAAAAGTAACTAAAAAATGTAAAACGCATACTTTAAATTATATGTCAAGTGAATACTTAATCTTACTTAAAAATTCATGAAATGAAATTGCGTGAAAGTACTTAAATTATTTTAAGTCTTCCAAATTTGCTTACGTTTTTAATAATGTAGCATCGGATTGCTTCTGATCTAGAAAAGTGTAATAGTTCGAATGCAGCAATGAAATGTTTATTTTAGGTTTCAAAAAGCTTAAATTTAAATAAACAATAAATTTAAGCCGATAACTTATTTAGAGTTTCAAAATTATTTGCTAAATAAATGCAAAATAAAATCAATTTTAGGATGGTCATAAAGTAAAAATGAAAAATATACCAACATCGTTATTGCTATTATTAACTGCAACGCATTATTAATAGATCGCTTTATACGAAAAGGATCAGCTAATGATTGGGCAAACACCAAAAAAAAAGCAACTTTCTATCATTTATTAAGAAAATATTTTACTATCTATTCAAAAAAAAAAAAAAAAAAATCTGCAGGATTATGATATATATTTTCAGTTGTATCATCAGATCATAATACGATGGACTAAAATTTTGTTTTCTATTAAGGATTTGATGATTTGTTCAACTAGATCATTGAAAATAAATAATAATAAATATGAAAGCATATAGTATTTAAAAAAAACCATCTTGCGGGTATACGATGAAAATGGAGAAAGTATAATAGAACAAGGAGGATAATGGAGAAAGACGCTTTATTCATAAAAATTCAGGTAAAGAGGAAGCGCAGGTAGCAGAATTTGTACAGATTAGAGACACGACGGGAACAAAAATAGCATTTGTGCGAATCAGTACCATAAATAGATAGAAAATCACTAGTAATCACAGTAACAACACTTTCAATTCTATTACGCTAAAAGGCTCACTATCTCGCACTGCGGACTAATATCCAACGTATTACTTTGTTCTTCAAAGACAGATTTCATCATCTGAAAAAAAATCCGCGAATTTGTAGCCGTCCCAGAAAGGCTGATATCAAAAGAAAAATTCCAGAAGATTGCATAACTTTATCCTTATATAGATATCTGGAGAATCTGGGCATTTTCGAGAACCTTCAAACTATTGTCAAAGTCAAGGATCATATTGCTTAACCTTTCCTCCTCTGTAAATCTGTAATCTGCTAATCTGTAATAGACACAAAGAAGTGTAGCAGATGCTGTTGCAAGGAGAGTCATTTTAAGTCAGGGGAATCGATTCCAAGAAATAGGGAATGTTCTATCGTCCAAGGAAAGGTCGTCCACGCTTTAACACAGCAATTTATGACCTATATATCCTGTTATGGCTCACCGAGACTAAATAGGTAATTTTATTTAGGTGTAAAAATAGTTGCTCCCGTAACAGGATAAGGGGTGTCAAGCCAAACAATTCGAAATAGGCTTTATCAAGGTGTCTCTTGGCATGTAGTCCAATGGAGTATATTCCGTTGACTTCAACACATCGTGTAGCCCGAAGAGGGTGGGTTGATGAACATCGAGATTTGGCGCAACAACTGGGGTCATGTGCTGTTTATAAACAGTCTTGCGATTCGGTCTGGAGTGTGGCAACCGATGTGTTTTGTTATGGAGAGAAAGGGGCATTCTAAATAGCCCCACATCCCTTTAGTCAAGTTCACATTACAGCGAAGGTGGTTTGATGGTATGGTCTGGAACCTGGATAGTCACACGTAAGAACCTAGATATCATTCGGAATAGCAATTTGACGACCCAAAGGTATGCAGACGAAATACTGTGACATCATGTCGTACCTTACGCTGCAACCATTCGTGACTTATTTCTTTAAAAGGATGATAATGCCAGTCATCATCATGCTTGAAACTGAAACAAAACAGCGTATGGAGTGATCAGCGTGTTCTCCAAACATAAATCCGATCGAGCTGCGACACATTCGGACGTTACATATCAGTGAGACCAATGCTTCCTTTTACTATCTGGGACTTGGAGTTTGCGCTTCTTAAGGAATGGAATAGCATTCCCAAAAGTCTTATAAACAACCTCATCGCATCCATGTAAAACAGAGGTGCAACAATGTTAGCTGTTCCAGGGGACCACTAATCATATTAAATACCTTGCTTCATTTCCAAACAATAATTTTTTGTCATTTACTTGTAAACAAATTGTTACCCTCAAGCATCTTTTCAAGTTCTTTCCGTAGTTTAAAAGAATTAAAACTCCCATAAAAAATGCATCTTTTTTTCTGCATCACGTTTTGTTCCACGTTACTCTCCATTTTATAATCATACATGGCTATCTCGCATAGTGTTCCTTACTGTTTTGCTTGTTCCCGTAATTTTTTGAGCAGTTTATATTTAATTGAGTCGAAACTCAGTCTCAAGTATTAATTGTAGACACAGAAAATTGAAGAACTGCATGGGATATTCTAAAATAAAACTTCGAACCAGCTTTGTGAACCCAATCAGCTGGACTGATGAGCAAAATTTTTTTGTCTTTGGTTTCAACCTCAGAGACTATCGGTATCGTCTGTAAACGTTTTCACAAAATATTTAAGTGGATTAAAGACGCAAGAATTTGAAATTCTACTCATATCAGTTTGTTTCCATATAATTAGATTATATAGTGAATATGACAATATTGGGCCTTGGTCTTGTTCTATGGTCTTGAAGATAAGAAACTCACTAAAGAAAGAGTACAGATAGAACTAATCATAGAATCCAGTAGGATTGTACAGAAGTTAAAGGACGAAGGATTGGATATAGCTGCAAATTCATATTCAACCATAGCAAAGAATTCACAGAAAAACGAATCAAATCTTAATAAAGAAGCGAATAAAAACAACGTTATAAGTGGTTTTATTCCAGGAAAGAAGCATACGAAATTGAAAGAACCTTTCAAAAACTGTCACAAAATTAATCACCATAGCCGAAACTTTATTCTGAAAGTCGTAGCTTCAAAGAAGATTTAATTTTCAAAGTGATTCGAGAAAAAGTTCCAATATCAGTAAAAATATAGATCCAATGAATGAACATAGTTAGATAGCACAAAGAATTGATAACTTATCAAAAGGTTAGCAAAAATGATCTTGAGATGCATGAATGATTTACTGACTCTGCAGGAACTTCTAATTTTCGTAACAGGAGAGATTGTTGCATTATTTGTAGAAGCCTTAACGCCAACATAAGCTTGTGTTGCTGACAAAGACTGTCAATTGGAAGTTTTAGGTATTGGAAGTGTAACTTTTAATGTTATACTTAATAATGAAATAGTTCAAGATGCATTAATAAAAGTTTTTTCACACCTAACATGAGAATAAATTTAATGAGTGAAGCCTATATGGATATTCCTGGATTAACAAAAAAAATACAGTTAACATAAAATGGTAGTATATAAAAGTAAGGATGAATATCTTTACAGTTCCTAGAATAAACAAATTTTATGTATTGAAAAGTTATCTAAAAACCAGGAATAATTGTAATATAGATAGTGTATTAAATACTGTGTTATATTTGGGAATCAATCATAGAATATTTGATAACAATAATGTGGTTAAAGGTATAGAGAACTTGAAAGATAAGTATTACTTGTAATCTAACTTCGTCAAATATGAATAGACTTAGCATTAGTAACAATTTTTAAAGTAGTATAAAATGTGTTTTGGAAAGGTATATACAAATCTTTCTGTACAAATCTTTGGTTTAAAGTAAAACCAAAAGGCGGCAACCAATATTTTTTATCGGTAATTATTAATTTTTCTAGAAAAGTTGAGACTTTCATTTTTAAGAATAAAACCGAAATATTCGATTGTTTCAAAGAATAACTTACCCTTAATGAAAGTTTATAAGATGTAAATTAAAATACTTAAGAACGGACAATGGTCTAGAATCCTATAACGGTAATTTTGAAAAATTCATGAAGAAATTCGAAATTAAGATGGAAAAAATTATGTTCACACACCACATCAGATGGGTGTCATGTAGAGATTCACAATAGAATAGCTGTAGAAATATTTAGAGCTGTATCATATGACAGAGAATTATATAAAGGAGAGATTTAGGGCTGAAGTCTTGTCTTGCTTCGCTCATAGATATAAATAGAATAGAGTTTAAGCTTTTAACGGTAAAACTCTACAGAAGATATGGACTGGCTATATATCATCCGTTAGGCATTTTTGTATATTCGTTAATTTAGCATATGTGCTATGTGCATATATAACGAAAATAAAGTCGAATACATTTCTGTCTAATGCAAAACTAGGAATTGTAGTGGATATGCAGGGAAAACAAAGGGTTACAGATTTTGGATCCATGAGGAAAGAGGAGTTATATAAACAATGTTAAAATTGAAGATACGAATAATGGAGTAAATTCTTTACATGGGAAAGACAGCACAAAAACGCATGTTTCTTAATGACAATGAGAATTAAATTCTCCGCTCAGTAATAAAAATAATGATTTTGACAATCATAGTTCAAAATTTGAAATAAAAAGTAAAAATGGTAAAAAAAAATTCAGTTTTTAAAATCAATTTTTCAAGACTGAAATCTGTTAATATTAATGAATGGATTAGAGTGGAAATTCCGAAAATTTTAAGTGATTGAATTGATGCTTATTATTACCATCTAATAACAAGAGATTAATATCTCAAAAGGATATACAAAGATACTATGTACAAAATAATTTTTAATGTGTTCCCAGTTAATTAATATTTAAATCCACTGAGCCTGAAACTATAGAAATAAAAATTTAATGATAATGAGGATTTTTTAATGATCACATTAGTGGTATGTTTTAAGTCAAAATGTACAACTTTTGACATTCTCAACTCAATTGAGGATACTTAGAAAGCTAATGAAATAGATAAAGGGAATGTGTATAGCTGTAACTGGTGGATATTAAGTAATGTGAACAAAAAAAAGGTTTAGAAATGTGTAAATAGACCCATGAATGTTAAAGTAATTGGATCCAGATGGTTATATTCTGTAAAACATGATAATAATAAATAAATTAAAGAGTTCAAAACTATATTGATGGCATAAAGATTTAGACAAGGTTATGGTATAGATTACCAGGAAAATTTTGCACCTGAAATTTCTTTTCTCAGGAATAAGATTCTAGTTTATTTTGTTCGTTTTTAGGAAAATAAACCATAGCACCCTCACAACACGTGGAAAAATTTACGAAAATTTATTAACAATAAAAACATTTAAAATACATTAAAATTTACAGCTGACTGCTCGGCACTCAAGGGAAAGAATAGGCAACAGACGCTCCTCTCTTCAGCTTCATACTACTTCCAGTATAAAGATTTCAGAAGGATTTGCATTCACTTCGTCTCACAGTCTTTGAACAATATTCATAATAATTGAATTTCCTCACCCTCTGGTCGGCTACTGTACTATTTTCTTCGGGGTTTTCTCTTATCATTTTTCAGTTACTTAACAGATTTTTGTTTTTGTTATTGAATTTAATTTTAGTAGTTTAATTAATTATAATTTTTATATGAGTTATATTAAATTTACTTTAATTTTTTTCTATTGATTTCTTTAAATATGTAATTTTTAGACATTAATGTATAAATTTATGACTGATATGTTGAATTTGAACATGATGGGATATTTTGTGAATTTTGATCTCATATATATATATATATATATATATATATATATATATATATATATATATATGTGTGTGTGTGTGTGTGTGTGTGTGTTAATTTAAAGATGAAGATTAACGAAATTAATGTTATAATCAATGCGCTGAAGAATCTGAAGAAAGAAAAAAAATTACAACTTTAAATAAATTTATTTTCCATACAGAGGGTAATGCTAAAAATACGGAAAGGATAAGAAACTTCACTGATTTCAAACTCGCAGTAAATGACTCGAATTTTAAAGCTAAATTAAAAACTATTAATGATACTTTTTCATTACATGAATTGATTACCATTTGTGACATTCTGAATATTGCATTCAAAGGAACAAAACGCAGAAAATATTAGTTTTGTTAAATGGTATAAACTTGCTGTATCAATATATTCAAAACTCTACTCAATCTGTATCGGAAAGTAAAACAGAACTACAGACAAAACAAATCCCGTCAGTGCAGAGCCAGAACATTAATGAGTCAGCAAATTATTCAGAGGAATGGCGTTATGTCGCGACTCGAAATCAAAGCATCTCATAAGCTTCTCTGATATAGAGAGAGTCATTTCTTCTTATAATCGTGAATAGACTAAATTCACAGAATCACGTGATATATATCATACACTGGCGTGTTCTGTGTTTACATAGGATTTCCCTTCATGCTAGTTGTATATATATTGTATATCTTGTTTATTTCGATTGATATATTTAATATTATCATATTTCTTACATTATTCAGTTATTTATATTCGGTAAGAAATAATATGAACATATTTTTATGTCTCTGTCATCTTATTCTAGTTTAATTGTGTTGTTAAAATGTCATTTAATGAGCTAAGTCTATTTAAAGATGCTTCTGGTGTTTGTTTATATACTTATGATATAAACTTAAAATTATTTTTTGCTTTAAAAAGATACATTTTTTACCTGTTAGTGGTCACTAAGCTATTTTCATCTTTTTGTTTTGTTAATCTTATTTTTTTTTCAAATTATGTCATTTATAAATATTTGGTACTTTTCAATTTTGCTAGCGCAAGCGATAAAGTCGCCAAAAATGATACAAGCGACGCCAAACGGAATATGTGTCTACTATGTGTTATCGCCAATAAAGTCTGCTTGGCGAGATTTGCTCCGGCAAAATGGAAAAATATCTAATATTTTTATACATCAACAGATCATCGATTGATTCTAACATGTTAAAAATAAAGGCCCTGATATTTATTCTAATATTGTAATTATTTTAATCCATCTGAAGAATATATGTGAATCATTAAAGTGTAATTAAACTCTTTCTAAAATATAGTATCTTTCATACAATATAGATATTTTATCTATTAAATTGATTCTGTATAAAAAATGAAACAACATTGGATTTAAATTTGGATAAACTATTTTCTATTTTAATCAAGATACATAATTAAGCTGAATAACAGTTATATTATGATATAAAAAGTTGTAATATTGTGTACCTTGTATTATAGTTTTTTTTTTTTAAATTTCTGTAAAGTGCTATTTTAGCGGGACCATTTGGTGAATTTTTTGAAATATAAAGTATTTTGACTCCTACGCTTCTATAAGCGGAAAAAAGATGGCGTCGCCTGCGGAAGACAGATTTTGAAACAATATGGCTTTTTCACTAAAAGAAAGGATATGCAAGCATCAAGTTTTATTTTAAATAATTCTTTTCAGTATTTCACTCAAAAAACAAATACATCATAGAATGAAATTTGACACAATATATGTGCTACCTAATGCTGCAAATTTAAACAAATGTTAAAAACAAATTCTAACTTATTAAAAATCTACAAACTTTCCTCAAATAATATTAAATTAAATTTTAAAGAAAATAAGTAAAAATACGTTTTTTAAGTACTAGAAAATTGCCGTTAAATTGTGATGTTTTCATAATTATAACAAAATGTCTGCATATAAACCAAATAAATTTGCAGCCATTATTTCAGCTTTGGGTAGAAGAATGATTCGACGATACCTTTATATTGAAGCCATCCAAAATTTTGATTTTTTTTTTCATTCGTTTAGTGTGAAAAATATATAAAACAAAGTTTTGTGATGATTTCTCAATGAATTAAAAAGTAGTATACTTAGTAAAATGTAGGTTACTTAGGCTTATGAAGCGAACACACTTCACAAACACAGTGCAAAACAAACGAATACAAGACTTGTTTACATTAGTGGGTATCACGTGGTCAAGATATCATGTGATCGTGACTTCACATGAATTTACCATTGCATAAAAATATATCCCTGCCTCGAATAAACCACATACACACACTGAATGGTAGCCTTCTCATTGGTCGGTTGATAAGTCAGTTATATACCCCTACTCCCCTCTGATCAACTCAGGTCAGCCACTCAGAAAGCTTCCAGCCTCTGAGTAATCTTTCATCATATTATTACACAACTAAATGCTTTTTTAATTAAATTCATTAATTACTTTTCCAAATTTTATACTATATTAAATTTATTAAATTCACTAAAGCAGTTCTGGGCAGGAAAAGCCGAAGTAAAGCTCTTTTTTAAAAATTCTATACCTAACATGAAGATTAAGAGCATAATGCTCAGGTGCTCCAGTGTAATTCCGTCAACTGATGTTAAAAATATATCTGTTTGGTGCGAGCAATTTGAATTCGCTGCTTAAAATATTTAATTTATCTGACCTTAAAAAGTTTATTTTCTCTAAACGATCGTTTGATAGCAATGCTTTATTACTTGTAAAAAGTTAATTGTATATTACGTCATGAGAGAAACTGCAGGAAGTGTTGATAAATGAATTCGAGGTTATAATTAATTCAACCCAATTGCATGAAATATTAAGTAAACGTAAAATGAAAAAATCTGAGTCTATATAGGAATATTATTTTATAATTAAAGAGTTGGATAATCGAGGGAGAATTGAAGATATCGCATTGATACGATATATTGCCATTGATTTTTAGTTTTGTGTGGTAGCAAAGAATTATGTGAATTTAGAGAAAAACTTAAAGTTTATGAAGTTATCAAAAATGATTTTATGAGAGAAAAAAATAAGTATAATTTTAATAAAGCCAAACAAAAACCTGATAATTTTGTGAATCAGAAACGATCAAGTAAATATGATCGGAATACTAAATTTTGTTTTAATTGGGAGGGGGGGGGGGTAAATGGACATTTATCTAAATTTGGCACACATAGGAATAAAGGTTTAAAATGTTTCAGATGTCAAAACTTTGGGCACAAGGCCTCTGAATGTTCGAAATTAAATATGGAAACCAAACCAAACGATAGTGTAACATCTTTCTGTTCAAAATGGTTTATTTCGGTAATTTAAATATTAATTCATTGATAGATTCTGGAAGTCAAGCTACGTTAATTTCTAAAAATATATTTGAAAAGTTAAATGTTTGTCAAGTGAATTAGTGTAATTCAATTTTATTGGGATTAGGATATTGTAAAATAAAGCCCTTAGGTAAGGAGAGATACAAAATAAGCCCTTATTTGAAGTAGGGATACAAATAGATAACTTTAAGTGCACTACTGATATATGAGCTGTTGAAAATGGTACCATACCGCATAATGCTATTATAGGACTTGATGTTATTCTGAAAGGTGAAGTTATAATCAATGACAATAGATTTACAATAAAAAATAAATCTCCGTGTTAAGAAAACAATATTTTATCAGTTTTATCAGTAAACATTAATTTTAATGAAATTGAAGAAAATATAGGGTATAACATTTCAAATCCATTAAAGATGAAGAAAGTTAATCTATATTAAATTACTAAGTGAAGAAGATTAAATCAATTAAATATTTTAACTAAAAATAACGAACCAATATATCAACGACCGTGACGTTTAACCTTTTCGGGAAAATAAGATTGTTCATGCTTAAATAACTGAATGGTTAAAACTGGGTATCATAGGACCTTGTTCATCTGAGTATTCCAGTCCAGTTGTTATTGTTAGGAAAAAGATAGAACTCCACGAATATGTGTAGATTGTAGAAAGCTTAGTAAAATTGTAGTTAAAAACGGATTTCCCTTGCCATTGATTGAAGATGTCTTAGATTGATTATAAGAATCACGAGTATTTAGTACTATTGATTTAAGAAATGGATTTTTTTCACGTGAACGTGAATGAACTGAGTAGAAAATATGCGTCATTTGTCACTCATGAAGGACAATATGAATTTTGAAAAGTACCATGTGAACTATGTAACTTCCCATCAGTTTTTCAAAGATTCATAAATACCATTTTTCGACCTTTAATCAATGATGACATTGTTTTACCATATACAAATGGTGCAATAATATTATCTGCTAATGAAAAGGAAGGAATTGAAAGACTAAAACTAGTTCTCAATCTTGCACGTGAATATGGTTTAGAAATTAATTTTAAGGAATCTCAGTTTTTGAAAGAAATGATTGAATTTCTGGGACATGTGACAGAAAAGGGTTGTACTTATCCATCCACTTTAAAAATCAAAGCTGTTCTAAATTGTTCTGAACCTACTAATTTGAAACAAATCCAAAGATTTTTAGGCTTAACCGGATATCTGAGAAAATTTATTCCTAACTATTCTATTATTGCTAAACCTCTTAGTAATCCTTTGAATATAAATTTATATTCAGTGAAGAAGATAAAAATTCATTTAATAAGCTTAAAATGTTGCTCTCTCAGGAACCTGTTTTAGGAACATAAAAACCCAAATTATGTAATAGAACACCCATCTTGTTCAAAAATGTCTCATGTTGATGCTCTAAGTATATCCCGTATTAATATGTTTTGTATTTCTATGGAAAATGTTTTACCTAAACTGAAATTAGCTCAGAACGAGGATAGTGAGTTAAAAACAATTAAAGGCCATTTAAAAGTTTCCTATTATGAAGACTATTACGAATGTAACAGAATTCTCTACAAGTTTGTTAACGGTAAACAAGTAATAGTTGTACCTGAAAGTATGCAAACTGAAATAATTAAAAATGCTCATGAAAAGAGACATATGAATGTTAAGTATACAGAGAAACACTAAGAAGATCATTATTTTATTCCTAAATTGAAAAAAAAAAGAAAAGATTGAAAGAATAATAGCTAATTGTGTGCATTGTATTCTAATAAATTGTAAAAAAGGAAAGTAGGAAGGATATCTTCATCCAATTCATAAAGATGATTTACCTTTATATACGTGTCACATAGATCACACCTAGGACCCTTAGAAAGTGCTGCAAAAAAATATAATCATATATTGGCGATTATTGAAGGCCTTACAAAATTCTTCTGGTTATATCCCACGAAGACTACGTCATCAACTGAAGTTATTTCAAAATTCGAATTGTAAAAAAACTACATTTGGAAAGTCCAATTAGAATAATTTCCGATAGTGGCACTGCCTTTACGCCAAAAGAATTTGAAAAATATTGTTCCAAAGAAAACATAGATCATCTAATTGCAACAAGTCTTCCGCGTATAAATGGACAAGTTGAGTGGGCTAAATCAAGTTATTATTTCCATTCGTTCAGAGTTGTCGCTTGAAAATCTTTCGCTTTGATATAAATATATTAATGAATAGCGACAAACTATTAATTCAAACTATCAATGCTGAATTGATACCTTCCCTTCTGAACTGTTATTTGGTACCAAAATGAATACCAAGCATACTGAAAAATTAAAAGAAATTATCGAACCGAATCTCAATCTAAATTCGAATAACAGCGTAACGATCTACGAAAGAATGCTAAAAAGCAAATATTCAAGGTTCAAGAGCAAAATAAGAAGACATATGTAACTTAAGAAGGCGAACGCCTCATTGCTATAAATTAAGTGACTTAGTTGCTATAAAACGCATTTTAATTCAGACCAAATCTTAAACTGAAATCGAAATAGTTAGGGCTATACGAAATTATTAAAACTAGAGGTAATGACACATATGAAGTCTCGAAAGAAGAAGCGCAAAAAGGACCGAAATATACAACTTGTGCAGAATTTATAAAACGAGGGTGTGTTTCATAAAATATCTCATTACTTCATTAATTTGACTGTGAATCTACCGATTATGACTACCCCCCCCCCAAACATGACTGATTTATGTATGTTTTGATGACAGCAAAAAAGAAGAGAAAAGTGAAGCCGATGAAAAAGCAAGATGATGATACTTAAGAGACGACAGTGATTTCTGAGGACGATGACATTCCAAGGACGGTAAATAATATTCAATTTCTCAGCTTTGTTACTTCAACAAAAGATCGTCACATCTCAGGTGAAAGTGAGGCTACCTTCTTCAAGGAATGCCGATTGTGGGGATAGACCAAATTTGGAATAAACTTCCGATTATAGTGGGAGCTGCCTCAGCTAGTGAAAGGAACACGCCCTCGAAAGTGAGACGACGAGAATCAACACAACACAAGATGATCTGTAATTTCAAAGACGATGCAGATTGTGAGGCCGTTTACTTTTGAATGTTTTTAAATGTTAACGGGAAATGTCTTGTCAAATGTGTGTAAATGTTAATGTGAATTGTCATAATTAAATGTGTTAAATGTTCAAGATTTTATTTTTTAATTAGAATAATTGGTAAAATCGGCTAACCCATATGTGTATATATATAAAAAAATTTGACTTAAAAAAGGTGACGCTCTTATTCTTTTTTATTATTTTAATTTAAATTAATATATTTATATCAATCTAGTACAATTACTTAAAATGGATACAGATTTCCGATACTTCTCTGTTACAGCGGCACCAGTAAAATTACGATAACACCAAGTTTTTTCCATACTCAGAAGCCTGTAATGTTATATCTTATCTTGGCGATATTTCTTAGTTGTTTGACGATTCACTGTCGGGCGCCTCAATGACAGAGAAGTTACATATTTTCCTTTATTTGCTTTATGTTTAGAATCAAAACCACAATTAATTGAACAAATCTTTAAAGATAAATTTTACTGATATTGCTGTTTATTTTGTATAATTATATATCGTTACTTGAAATAATGAATGATAATCCAGAAAACCGAAGAAAATACTCGAAACATGCACGTGGTAAATGAACAAGAAAATGTGTGAAAGTTCACAAGAAGTGTGTGCGAAAAAACTTTTTTTTTTTTACTAAACTAACCTAATAAAATTAGAATAAAACATCAAGTAAGCCAATTTATAATCGGTTTCTTATTAATCGAGATATTACTAAATGCATGTTAGATTATTACTTTGAATTGTATTAATTACATTACAAAGCCCTCAAATTTACAAATGTGCTTTTCAAGTCGGTTAGTTTACATATTGTTATAACAGAAGCTATTCTGTGATATCAAAATTAATTAGTATTATTCATCGACAAGAGCTATCATGTTTCACCGGATTTAATCGAATCAAATCAATTAGTATTAATATATATAAATAATTAATACAATTGTCAAATCTGTATTCTGTTGGGCATTGAATCTGAAATACATTCTAATGGAACAGTCAACTAAATCACGTGAGAATGAGAAAAATAATATTATTAGACTAATTAGAAATGAAGCTATTGAAAATGAAGTAATTATGGACCTTCAAATATGTGGTAATAATTCTGCTATCTAGCATATGACACCACTTAAATTTTTCTGTTTTCCTTCTTGCCACATAATATTTGAACATTCCATTGTTATGTTAAAAGCAATTCAGAATAATAAATCCGATTTCTTAATTCAATTTAACTTCATTCTCTCAACTGGCCTTAACACTATTTTCAACACCAGTAAAACCTAAAGTAGTGCAGTCTTCTATAAATGCAATTATCTGACATGGAGATTAAAAATTTACTTCTTAAGATTTTAATACTTGCAGTAAGAGAATGCAAACTAATTTCCTGCCATGGGAATAATTTTAACGCGCTCCATGCAATTAAAATACTATGTTTCAAAACTTAACTTTATTTTTAGACCCTGTATCAACCAAAAAAATTCGAAACCTTTGCTATTGTTTAATGAAATATACTATTTAGAACCACCTTAACAGAGAAATGTATCCATAACATCAATTCTTTTCACTTTCAAAGAACAATTGAGGAGTTGATAGAATATGCTCCCAAACTGGCACCAATTCGGCATTTTTTTTTTTTTTTTTTTTTAACAATGAGGCTTTTCATGCCAAATTTTTTTGCTCACCAGTTGTCATGGTAGGCCTAAATGCCTCACATATTAAAGAATAAACGAGATTAGCATCAGGGCGATTACCGTATTTTAGTTCAATTACTTGAACAAAAATTACTTATCGGGAGCAGGCAGAAATTTCGCCGATTTGATTAGATCATCAAACTATTTTTGCAATGGCACTTCAAAAAGTATCTGTTTTTGACAAGTAATGGTATTTCTGAGGCAAACTGATATAACCAATGTGTCCTGCCATCTATTAAAGAGCTCCAAATCAAATTTGACATTGATTCATGGATTAGCTTTGACGTGGCAGCAACTTGCTGCCAATTAAAATTTGATTGCTTATACGTCAATATTTTGCATGAAGTTATAACCATTGATAAAACATGGATCCATCATTATACACCGAAAATCAAACAACAATTAAAACAATGGATTGCCTCGGATGAATCTGCTCCAAAGAAGGCGAAGATATTTCCATCTGCCTGAAAGGATGCAAAACAGATGTTTTGGGATGTGAAAGTCGTCATGCGTATGCATTTCTTTAAAAAAAAAAAAAAGGAGGAGGGGGAAGGAAACGGTCAATGGAAAATACTATCATTCCCAATTCTTATTCCTATGGTGGATACTTTTTTATCCGCCCTACGTATTTATCGCAAATATCGCTAGATTTAGAGTGAACCGAACATTTCTTTAATTTTTACACGAAATATTTTAATAAGCCTTTGTCTTAATGTGCGCTTTTTAATGGTCTAACTGAAATTAATGATAGCGATCGAAAGAGCAACTTGTTCTTTTGAACCAATTCACCTAAAAAAGAAAGAGCATTGCAGTCAGTGATCCACCAGAAACTTATTCATTACTATTCCGAGCTATTAAGAATCGTTTCTCCTCTCTGCATTGGCAACGAGGGAATAGGGAACTTGGATCAAGAGCGACTCGAGCAGAAATGACTCCAAATAAAAATTTCTCAAAGAGCATTGAGTCGGTTCGGAACACTGCTCTTCGGTTCTTTTTTAATAAATCAGTTAGTTTGCAGAAGTTTAAAATCGTTTCTTTGTCTTAGTGCTTTTACTCTCGTCCATTGTTTAGACAGTAAAATTTCCATCGTTTGAACTAATTTCACAGTAAGTGATAAGCATTCCTGCCGAACTGTAAGTTCCTTTTTGTTGTCAAACAATATAATTTCTGTCATAAGTTTCCAATTAAAAACTAAGTATTAAATTCAAGCTTTCTGCTATAAAGATATGATTTGCTAAATGAAAACTCTCTGACATTGTGCAAGGAACTATAAATTCTCGGCTTAGCGTTACATCTATGGCGAGTATAAGTTATAAAAAAATTAAATATCGTTTCATCTGCTGGTGTGTTAGTGATGTAAATTATTGCAACAAATGTTAATAGAATTACAATATAAAAGTACACTAATATTATACAACTCTCGAATTTAAAAAATGATGTCAATCTCGCGTCGGTTAAGTATTCAAGCAATTGGTGAGACTGTAGGAATTGACAAAACATCCACACAGCAAATTTTAATTAGCAAATTTAAAATGCAAAAAGTGTGTGTCAATACACGCCATAAATTCTTTCATTTGAAAAACGAGAAGCTGGCAAAAATATTTGTACTGACATTTTGAATGTCATTGAAAATGACCCAAACTTACTGGAAAAGATAATGACGTGTGACGAATCGTGGTTTTTACTTATGATCCTGAAGCGAAGTGCCTATCCATGCACTGGAAGAACCCATCTTCATTAAGAATCAAAAAATCTTGAATGAGCAAATCGAAATTCAAAGCAATGATGATTGTTTTTTTTTTCTATATCCAGGGGATTGTGTACCTTCAATAGGTTCCTGAAGGTCAAACTATTAATCAACATTACTAAATTTACGTTCTTGATGAACTCCGTAAAGAATAAGGAAAAAACGATCCGAGTTGTGGAAGGATAAGTCATACCGTATGACTGTCAAGAGGTTTTTAGCCAAATACAGCATCTCAATGTTGGATTATCAGCCTTATTCGCCGGATCTTGCACCATACGATTGTTTCCTAAAGTTAAATTTGCATTAAAAGGAACACGATTTCAGTCCGATGAAACTGTGAAAGAGAAAGTGGCACGCATCCTAATAAAGCTGACAGTAAAAGACTTCCAGCACTGTTTCGAACAGTGGAAAATTCGTATCGAGCATTGTAGAGATAAAGGAGGGGGTGTATTGAAGGTGATAGTAAGTATATATGTATGACATCAAAATAAAATGTTTTACAGCTTCAGTCTCGTTGTTTAATAGCAACGATTTGTATAATAAAAAAGGAATTATTGTTTGTATGGACAACTGCAATTTCAAAATCTGGTGACTATGCTTACGGCATAAGAATTTGTCGAACGGAGATGTTTGTCGGCACTGCTGTTAGCAGTTGTCTTCCTGGTTTGTTAAGTCTATTTTTCTCGGAAACTGTTATTTATCGTCTGGTTTTTTAAAAAAACATTTCCTAAAAAATCCATGTTTGTTTGCGTAAAGAGAGGGATGTAGAATTAAATTGATTTATTTTTTTATGCTTCTACAATTCCATCGCTGAAAGAAAAAAGAAAATGTAAAAAAAATTTAACTTCCTCTCGAAGTTGATTTTTTTAAACATTTTTGGGAGAAATATTTATCCAAATAGAAATTTAAAATTAAAGTAAGATACATGTATATTGACGATTTATTCCATGCTATTCAATGTCCATATTATTAGATGCATCGTTCATGTGTTGATGGTGGAATGGGTACCGGGAGAGATACCGGTACCCATTCTTCCTGGTAAGTGATGTGGGTTGTTTTCTTGCATCTAAAATACTGCATAAATGTGATAACATAGTTTCCGTCATTTTTGAGCGATTTCTGATAAGGGCATTTTCTGTACTCTAAAGCTACTTGAAAATTTTGATTCCATGTTTTCCAGTCTTATTTCTAGATCTTGAATATTGAGACTTGGTGCTTTTGTCTCTTCAATATTGTAAAATAACTCTCAGAATATGTTTCATGGAATTTTCATCTCGTCTCTCCCAAAATTAAATGAAGAGTACATTCAAATTCTAATATAATTTTTTCCCTAAGTGAATGAAGGACAAAAAATGGGAATTGGCTAGATGATCATTACAATTAGAGCGATTGAAAGCATTCGAGCAATGTCCTATGTGGGACATCTCATCATTGATTCAAATTGCAAGTTTTCGGCAAAATAGGGAGGGATGGAAAAGGCTAAAACAGTTATTGCATTGACGGGGTTTATCTACGAAATTTTGGACATGCTGGTCGATAAACCAAAGTTTAATGCATTCTGGTAGATCTGTACTGAAAATGATTATCAAAACTTGGGCAACCTCTTGATCACTGCCGAATTTTATGAAATGGCGCATTTCAGCTATTTCGATATCATTAGTACGCTGTAATTTCGTTGCTAAATCTTCCATAAGTACTTTTGGTGGTATTTGTTGGTGAAGAAGGAATGGGAATGTAAATCCTTCATTTTATACTGGCATTTATCGATACATTCAAGTTTGATCTATCTATAGAATTTGAAATAAACAAACAGGCTCTTAGATGGTTTGATTTGGTTTCGTTTTATTAACGTCGCACTGAAGCTGCACGATGGCTATTGGCGATGGACTTCGTAATTTTCAATATCACCCAAATGATGAGGACAACACTTGAATTACCATTTCCTTCTCCAAAATTCCACACCACACCAATGGGAAGATTTTGAACCTCGACAAATTTAACGTGCATCAGCCGCTAATGCACGTCGGATCTTCAGTAGCATCAATTCTCGAGCCATGACTCGACGAAAACCACCGATCGTAAGTCCGCGAATTCTTAGGTGAAAAACTTTATATCCCCACTACGAGTAAATGATATGTTAGTAATGTTAGCATGCCTAGAGATCTTCCCTTTTAACTTCAGCATGCAAAAGCTGCGGATTTGATTTAGGTATGGAGGATGACCTTTGTTTATTCTCTATTGTTATGGAAATTTAGGTAATTTCCCTATTTCCAGCTCTTACTATGAGCTCCTTGTCACTTTTGAGGTTTTTAATGTATTTAGTATCTCCTGCGTCCATCATGCTTTTGTTCATTCACATTGTTCATTATTCCACATTGTTCATCAATATCCATTATTCGGAGCTCAGAGTAACTTAGACTGAGACACCATCAAGTATCCAAAATAAAAGGGGGGAAAATTGGTGAACTTATCAATGTTCCAACCGATATATAAGGAACAACTCCTTAGACTCTTTTTCATATGGCAAAAATATAGGGAAAACCAAAAAAGTATTGAAAATTAACAACACAAGGAAATCTGCTTACTCAAACCATCTCCCACGATCCAAACTCACTTGCTTCAATTAAGAAAATACAAATACCCATCCCTATTTCAGATCGAATCAAAACTTTTTCCAAGGCATTTTAATCGAATCCCGATAACACTAGTCTTTTATGATTAAATTCCTGAATTTACATTGAATTTTATGTTTGGCTCTCATTTTCATAAAAGAATGATTGATT
>BMAW01033613.1:0-20738 GCA_019974015.1 Nephila pilipes | reverse complement strand
TAAATTTTTCCTATATCAATCTTAATTCTCCTATTCAAAACTTTTCAAGCATTTATATAATTTTATCAAGTAATAAAAATTTAAAAAGTAAAGACCCTTTAAGAAAAATAATTAAGATACCATGAGAATAAAATTTTAATTTTTTTTCGGGAGGGGGGGGGTTCATTGTTTAGGGATGTACCTCCTTCCTCTTCACCTATAAACACAGAACCAGAAACAGTCTTTTAGAGACAGCAAAGACTTATGGAGATTTACTGATATTGGCCCATTTTTTGAAAATGTGCCAATATCCTTAAATAAGAATATTCTACATTACTTTATCTATGTTTCCATCTTCATCTATAATGATACAAGAAGTTACAATACAGATGGAAAATTTATTTACAACACACTCTTCATTCTAAGCTAGATGACTAATTGCTTTAAATACATCATTTGCTTATAACATGACAATTCCCATGAAATATTTAAATTTGCACCTCAGAAATTTAAAACACACAGTATCAAAACTGTTGTATTACTTTCTCATCAAAAGTCAGGATTAACTATGTAACCAAAAGAATTATTCAAGTCCAATAAAAAAAAAAGGAAAAACTTTATTTCATTTTACAGAAATTACAGTGGATTACACACTTAAGGAAGAATATTTAACTAGGTATACACAAAAAAGAGTTTCATTGTTGATAAGCAGCAAAAAATAAGCAATTTGATATTATCAAAGCATTCTTTTATGACAACAATAATCAAAATTTCTTTTATTAATTTTCAAATGTAATAAATTAATTATAACAGGTATGGCAACAAGGAATGAATAAAAAAAACCATTATTCTTAAAACAATAGAACTGTTTAATCTTGAAAAACCTCAGGGCTTATAATTTAAAACTTGCATATAAAAAATGTGGAACATGCATTATGTTTTCATATTTATTACAATAAAATAATATAAATGAAAAGTATTATAAAAATACCTTTTGAAAGCCTTCTATTTTTTATCAGTTTATGAATGGCATGCTTCCACTTAGGAGTTACAGAATAAAACCTTAATCTAGAAAGAACTTCCACTTCAGAACTCCTGGCAGGACGAATTTCATAAAACAAGAATCTACAACGGTCTAATACAGGACTGCAAACTTCCTTGTAGGAACTATTAATGTCTTGTCGAGCCTAAAGTTAAATATAAATTAAATGTTATTTTACATTAATTCTTGGACAAAAATATTGAAATTTAAATTGTTCAGAATCAAAAATTGGGATAATTATGATTATAATATCATGCCAGAACATAACATGTTCTGGTATGATATTATTTAAAACTTACTTTAATTAGACAGTACTTGGCTTGCTGTGTGATCCTCAGAACATGTTCAATGGTGGGAGGTATTAAACTATTAGCATTTTCAGCCAGTGATACACACATTTCACCTAATCTCAAGTGTTTCAGAAGAACAGCAGTGAGTAGCCTGTAATTGAATAATTCATTTCATTAAATTACATAAATAAAGTTAATTTATGGAATAATGAATGAAGATATGTTGAATGAGAATAGAAAACTTTAATAATAACAAAGAGAAGCTCAGATTGAATCATAGTATTAAAATGAGGAAATTAAAAACCTGTAAAAAGTGAAAAACCCTTTTTCAAGAATATTCAAAAATTGTACTATTTTACTTTAAGAATTTACAATAGTTGTAGTCCTTTATCAATGTGTCGAACACAAAAAAATTAGTGACTCAAATATCTCAGCTTTTTGAGAGAATTAGCTTCAACAATTGTTCTCTACATTCATCCTCCATTTGCGGCACACCTCTATTACTCAATTTGTCTGTCATCATAAATATTAATCTAACCACAAATCTAATTTTCAACTAATTCCAATCACAGGTAAAATAATTAAAATAGCCACATACTAACAGTTCAGGAATCTAGTCAATTACTTTTCAAAATATTATTTCTCTAACAAAGGGAATGTTCTCAATCAGTTCAATGTCTCTCATTGTGAGTACTATATATAAAAACTTATATAACATAACAAAGAATATTTTTCCGGAATATGAAGAAAGAAAATCCAACCTGAGTACTATAAAAACTTATATAACATAACAAAGAATATTTTTCCAGAATACAAAGAGAGAAAATCCACAAATGAGTACTTTCCCCAGACAATATCTGGCCCCAGTCTCTAAAAATTACACACATATGCATATCATGCACTTTATTCAATATCTTCACACAAGCAAAATTTTCCTATTACCATAGACATACTACTTGTCAAATTCAATTTTTTGTCACTTTTATATGACCCGATTATAACTATTCACTCCAATTTTAAAGTTTACCTAATTTGCATACCCCATTTTATTTATTTGAAAAAAAGCTGGAAACTTAAATATAAAGTTTGAAAGAGGACCCAGGTTTTAGTTAAGGGAAGTTCTGTGAATAACTCATATTACACATTAATCAAGTCAATATTAGAGATTTTCTTTTTTTAGTTATAATTATCAAAATGCTTAATCCCCCCCCCCCTTTATTTCTTGAAATGCCATTGCTTATTTTGTTTAATTAATTTTACACTAAAAACTCCACAAGAGAAGTATTGAGAATTGTCAGTTAAATTTTGAATGATTGTTGTGGGGTGAGTATAATATTTAAACATATATTTTTCACAAAACTGCTAAAAACTGGATACTAAAATCTTCAAAAAAGTTTCATAAAAAATGCAGGACTTATACAAAACCCATGAATAGAAATTCAGATAATACATGATAATTATAACAAAAAAAGAAAATTATACATATTTAATTATTTAAATTTTACAATCTGTAGAGAACTATTAATTCTTTTTATTTGTCAATATTTAACTAAAGTCCAAAAATCACCAAGTAATTGTAAAAAAATACTTTGTATTCAATTTTAGTTTCATATAACTTCAATAATAAAATTACTTTCCTTTTGTACATAAAAATACAGGTTTGTGTAGAAAAAGAAAGTAAAATAAATTATAAATGTTCCATGTATGATATCATCCTATTTTTGATATTTTTCTTTGAAGTAAAGATAAGGAAAAAATAATTAACTACACTAAAAAGGCTATCTAAAAGCTCGGAAAATAATATAACTCACCGCCCAACTTCTTCGACAGGATGATCCGCTGGAAAGTTTAGGTGAACTGTAATATGGTGCTCACGAGAAAATTCCTGAGTTAAGTGTAGGAATTTTTTTACTAATGGCTCATTTAGGTGGCTCTCTGCCATATTTTGCAAAAAGTATTGCTTAGGATCATTACATATATTTAAGTCACAAATGCCAGGTAAGAGGCTTACTTCAGTTGGAGTAGTTCCAGATACTGCAAAGATATATAAGAGTTGCATTGAAATTCAGTAAATAAATTAAAACTCTTTTTGAAAAAATCCTCCTAAATATATTGTTGTGAGTAAGAATAACTTATGTAAAGCAAATATATATATAGAGAGAGAGAAAGAAATTTTATATTATTAAATTAAGTAATGAACTCATTCCACCAATGGCTCAAAAGAGCTACAATTTTCTTTTAAACAGAAAAATGAAAAGGAGTTCAGAGAACTTTACTAATTTTTGAAAAATCTGAATTTCAATTAGTATAGGTTCACTTATTTAAAACAAAATAAATTTTAAAAATGAATATTTTATCACAAAAAAATTATAAAAGTAAATTATGTCCTTTGATACCATATAGAGATATATTTATCTTGCAACTTCTGCAGAAGCTGGGTTAAATCTATTTTTATTTTTTAAAGAAATAATATAAAATTTATTAAGAGAATACAAGAGGAAATTTTACAAAAAAAAAAAAAAAAAAAAAAAACATTACAATTTTTTTATAGACTGTGAATATATAGTTAAGTTTTATAAGAAGCAATATTTATAACTTAAGAAATTTTCATTTTATAACCCTATCTTAGAGAATGATGAAAATTCAAAATCATTACCTGGAGAAACTGCAGTTGATGCAGAGCGAGCTTCTCCTTTTTCTTCTTCAAAGGGATTAGGTGGTTGACATACCTGCAGACCTCCTCTCATTACAGATGAAGAAAGCCATTGTGCATAGGTATGTTCACAAGTTTTCAATGCTGGACCAATGACTTCATTGTGAGTGGCCAGACCAAGTAGATAGGCAAGCGTTCGCTCACAGTCAGTCATCATAGATGTATAATTACTGAAGTCAACTCGTTGAAATAATTCTAAATCAGGCTGAAATTATAATTTCTTAATTAACTAAGAAGTAGCAGCAGAGATAAATATTAATAAAATTTCACTTTGATAAATTAATGCACAAAACTTTTTTTAAAAAAAGTATCATACATCATAATAGTTTCCAACAAAAAATGCTTGCATTCGTTTTTTTGCTTCTTCACTATGATTAGCAGTCTCAAATGCTTTAGTTGCATCCTTTCCTGAAAAGAGAAGGAGAAACAATGAAATGAATACATAAAAAAAATTGTAATACATATCTGATGTACTCTACATAAATTTTGATTAAAGTATAAACTAATTAAAATACTTAATTATTCAATAAATAATAAAAACATTCCTGAAATTAAAAATGTAACATTTCATTCTTTACACTTTTTCATTTTTTCAATTGATATAATAAGGTATTATTAAATGAGAAAATATATTTAATATGTATAATATGCATACTTATATATACCAAGAATTATAAGCCTTTCTAAGAGCTAACAAATTACAGTAAGTAATTTTATAAGAACACAGTTGATTAAAATTTAAAACATGTGACTCAAATAATCAAATTACACTGTGTAAAGAAGACTTCTAAATATGCTTTTAAAATGTGTGTTATTTCTCCAAAATTCTTACTACTATGTATACTAATTTAAAAATTATTCCATTCTAATTAAATTATAAAATATTCATGAAATGGAGTAATTAATAAGTATTCTACTTGGATTAGGGTTATATCCTCAACAAAGAAGGAAATAAAGTATACCTAAAAGGTAAATAATTTCAGAACATATATAAGTGATTTGTTAAAATTTTAAATACAAATGGTCAACAGAAACATTTAAATAAATTATAACATATTCTTAAAAATGGAAGATATTTCATAACCAAAATTACAATTCATTCTGAAAGCCGCATTTCATACATCAGAAAGCTGTAGATTCATTGTTTCTAATAAAAAAAAAAAAAAAAAAAAAACCAAATAAAAATATTACAATTAAATATAAAAGAGTACCTGCATATTGCTCAATGGTAGCCACTCCACAAGGTGCACGGTTCTTAAATTCCTGTAAGTCATATACTCGACCATGAATAATAGTCCATAGACCATTATCTTTGTTATGATTTTCAAAATCAGATTTGTATACAATAGGACCATCATCTTTTGAATGCACTATGGCTGTAAGACTTAAGTTGGAAGCTGAAATATACAATAAAATCTCAATTTTTACGTATAAAATGCCTACATTACAATGTTTTGCTAATTATTTAGAATATGGAGTATTGTTTCTCAGTTGATTCTGAAAAAAATCTACAATTAGAGTTGATTTAGTATGAATAATAACTGTAATTTTAGAAAAGTATTCAATTATAAAAATGCTGAAAATTATTTGTTTATACCATATTTCCTGGTCTATGAGACACAATGTGATTTATCAATTTAGAATTTTCAAAAAATACTTGGATCACACAAAAAAGTATTAAAGTATCTATTTTAATGATAATACTTTATATAACAAAAACTTAACTGTTACACTAAAAAATTAGCAAATATATAATAAAATAAGTACAATAATCCACTGTGTAAAATATAAGATGAAGCTAAATTATATTATACTACATAGTATACATACATATATATGCTACTTTATATACATATCAAGATTTATTTGGGGATTTTTTTAGAAAGTTCTGTCAAGGAAATATTAAAACTATATTGCTTTTTACTGATTCAAAACAGTGTTATTAACAACATTTGTAACAAAGGCAATAATTTTTCATGTCTGATGTGAAAAAAATATTTAATAGTATTTCCTCAAGTGAATCAGCTTTCAATTTAGAGGACGAAGTTATTCCAACAGCAAATAAGATGTAGGTTGTTTTAAGGGCACATTTTGAAGTAAAAAAAAGTACGACTTGTGGGCCTGGAAATATGGTGAATACCAGATTTAAAGGAGGAAAGAAAGAAAGTATACATTTTTTCATTTAAATTTTCTTAGCACTTAATTAATCCTGCAGATTATATATATATATATAAATACATATTGTGCAAGTATATAAAATAACATCTCAAAATTACTTTAATTGATTTATAATAACATCTTGATCATTAATATATAGTCAATACCTAATTATTATCAGAATTGGTGATTTATATATCATAAGTTTCCTTCTATTGATGTTTTAGCTAATAATTTGCTTTATCTACTTTATAAACTTAAAAATATTCTTGATTCTATAAGTGTTCTTTCGTGCAGTTTAGTTTTGAGCCTTTAACCCTTTAAGTCAAACAAACTAATAACATGTCAATTAGACAAATACAATCTCTGATGAATAAAATTGAAAATTTTTGCTCAATGTGTCTCCTCAAATTTAGACGAATTTCATTCCCATTAATAGATTGTGAGTCAAACTTGTAACAAATCTCATTTATATCTTTAAGCACTATTTTCAATCAAACAGGCATAACAATTACATGTAAAAGATAGAAATTCAGTCTATGAACATATAATTAATGTACATAATGTAAAAAAAAAAGTCAAAATAAGTGCTCTATTATTTAAGGATCAATTCTAGGAACTTTAACCCTACAGTCATATACATTAGTTACTGTTTTTATTTGTTGTGCAGAAGGTGTTCTCACAAAAGTAAAAATAGAAATAAAAAACAGACCCATTACTGGTGATATATTTTAATTTTCTGATGTTTATACAATAATATACATCTAAAGTATTTTAAAATATTTCTATCATACTTTTAGTAGCAAATCCAAATACCATACAAATAACTTAACCTTTTAAACTTAAATGTCAATTTAAATGTAAAAAAAAACCCATTATTCTTCATCATACATTTGTATTTTTAAAATTCATTTTATAATTTTCAAATGAAAAGCACTAATATAGAAATAAGACTATTGTAAATATCAGAATTAAATTATTAAATATTAAGCTCTGACGATTTAATAAGTATTATAATCAACATTTATTCAATGATTATCTGGATTAATCTTGTAAATCTAAACAGATTAATACATGCTATAAAGGGAGCTAATGTATATTAATTGCATTGGTGGGTGCTTATGTGCAACAATATGGATAATTAGTTGCCATCTTCATTATATTGTATAATAAAACTCATTATATAAAAACATTAGATATATTGGCTGAATAAGTAGAATGCCAGATTTCATTGTTTATTAATGTCACTGAAGCAACATAAGGGTTATCTCACAATCTTGAAAGTAGGTCAAATAATGAGGACAACACTTGAACTAGCACCATACTCTCCTAACCTCCACTCCATCCCAACAAGAGAACTTTCTTTGACATTTAATATGCTTTAGTCCTTATATGCTTATTGGCACTAGGACTTAAAACTATAATTCAACTGAAACAATGTCAATTCTGACTATTGCAGCCACTAAGCGAATGTAAGAGCTAGGATCATAAATAAGTAAAATGTATGTAAAGAATAATAAGAACAGAAACCAATGTAATATTAATCCATAACTAAACATACATGGAACTCCATGCCATAACAGATCAGCAGTGTCTTCTCTATCAATACCAGGTGCAAGTTGGTTGAATTTGTCCAAATGATCAAGAAGTTGAGATAACACAGGGATTAACTGAGATTCATGAATGAGACTGGGAAACATTATTTCCAACTGAACTAGACACACTAAGAATTCAGGAAGCAGTACTCCTAAAAAATACAAGGAAATTTTGAATAAAATTTAATATACTTAAGATATTGACAGAAGAAATTCCACTCACTTTTAATAACATTACTATTATATACACATACATACTATTTAACTATTTTCAGCTAAAATAGATAATTTAAAAAATATTAAATATTTATAATACTTTTCTAAGAATATTATGAATGATTCATAAAGTTTCATATAGCTATGCTTTCTTCAAGGTTTTAGATAAAAAAAAAAATTCTATTGTAATTCATATAATTAGCATAATTCATTTCTAAATCTTCCTTTTAACAACTGACAAGTTACAAAAAGAAATAACTATTTAAGTCTTGCATATTATTTTCTCGATTTTTGTAAAATTAATGAAAATTTTATGCAATATTATTACAATGAAGTCTCAGTTATTAAAATGGAGCACTAACTACTGAAATTTTAAAACTGATACTTCTTATTGCTTTCAAGTGAATTCAGAAGTTTAATGATGAAATAAAATATATAAATTTTCATTGTTTGTTGAAAAAAATCATAAAAATTACAACTTACCAGTTATATCACTTTCTAAAATTGATGATGCTACTGCAAAAAGATAAGATCCAGAAGAACCTAATGCAGAAGACAGTGATAATGCCTTACAGACAAAGGTAGAAAGTAAACATACATATTTTCGTAACAATGAGGCTAAGCCTTTCAATCTTGGGCCAAAAGTATGTTTTGAATCTTCATCTGAAATAAATACATTCATTATTTTTTTCTATATTTTACAAAAAATAATTCAAATTTTTTTACAAAAAAATTAATAAAATTTTTTAACCTTTTTCTTTATCAGCATCAAAATTTATATTTCTTGCAGAGTAAAATTCAGCTACTAAAAGTCTTTGAAACCTCAAAAGCAAATTTAATGAAGCAGATTTCTCCATTTTTTCAAGCTTTTCTAATTTTATTGCTGAAGATGTCATAGTTTCAGGAATATTATTTTCAAGTTTTGACAATGTCTGAGTAGATGCGTTCCTATGAATATTATACAATAAAACATTTACAATCATATTCACAAAACTGTTAAAATAAAATCATACTGTAAATCTTTTTACATAACTTAATCCTATATGCACAAATATACTTTTTTGAATTATTTTTAAATACTTATACCAGTGGTTCTTAATGTGTTATAGTCTAGTTCATCATCATGTTTTAATTCCACACCATACAATGGTAAGCTACACTTGTCATATGACTAAAGTTATTGTTGAATATGATAAAAATAATTTAGTATAAAATTTTTATTGTATTGAATCTGAGAATATTGCATTCCTTTTATTACCTGTACAAATGTCAAATATTTATCACATATTGTTTACTGTTAGACTAGTTTATTGTTACTACTAGATACAAGTCACAGCCAAATTTCATAAAGACAGATTTCATTAATGTAAACATTAGTGTGAGCATTGTTTCTAATGTATTTTTACTCAAGAAAAACCATTTTATGAAATAATCACTATAGTGCATATAAGATGTGCAGATGTTATTTTTTTATTTTGTATGTTTGATATTGCACTGTACAATTCTTAAGTTTCACATAAAAAAAAATTACCAATATGGACAAAACCGCGATTGGGAGTTTTCGATTAAACATAGCAGAGCAAATTCTACAAAAAGTTTCACTACCAGGTAATAAAACTATGGATATCTGTCATATAATAACATCTTAACTGGATTAAAGGCCATAAAATGTGTGGACATATTCCAGAATACATACTAAAACAAGCAGTGTATTAAACAAGAATAAAATTTAAAGCGAGACTTCCAGGAAGTGTAAACAATGCAGTATTTTTTTGCACCTACTAGAATATTTTGAAAAGTACTACATGCTAGAAGACTATATTTGGTAAATTTTACTTAGATTTACATTACATTTTTAAAAAATTTTGTCATTTTTGTTAGACCACAAGCAATTACAAACCTATTCATTTCAATAATTATCAAATCAATTAAATAATTTTTTATCAACAATGTGTACAAATTATAAAATGGAATGTTTTTTTCAATAAAAGTTAAATGGTTATTTCATGCAAAATTTCTCATTAAATCACACCAGAAGGGGTTAAACTTCATTCCCAAAATACTTCTTGACTGTAAATTTCAAACCTCAGCTTCCTATGTTTTGAACATAACATATATCCAACATAAGATTTCTCTAAACAGTGAATAGATTAAAGTGTTAGATATGTTGTTGGCTAATAGCTATAAGAATCTGTAGTTTGTAGCTTAAACACATATAATTGGAAAGTGGCAAAACATTTCAAAGAAATGTAAATGTAAACACTTGATGCAAATCATACAACAATTTTCAGAATTGAATATTCTAATATAGCATTCCTCATTTTATGGTTTTCTCAGTACCATAAACAAGATATCTCAACTTGAAAGAAAAAAAATGCTGGGGGGGGGACACAATACTTTACTATATTTAAGTTTATTTCCATTTGAAAACTAAATTATTGTAGTCTTGTTATATATAAATGAGCCTTTGAATCGACCACCTTCAATGCAGAGATATAGCATCCTTTCCGAAGTCTATCTTTTAATAATAATACAACCTTTTTTTGCAAGGATTTTTTTTACCATTTCTTATAGCATTGCTCACATGTAAGACGGTATGATTAAAAAAAAACTTTTTAAATAAAATGAAAAATTTCAGTTCTCTTAATTATTTACAGAGTATAAATCAATCAGCAATATCCAAAAGTTTTTACATTTTTTTTTTTTAATTTAAAATCATTTTGAAAAAAAATTACGGCATTATATAACATTGTATCTTACCTTAAAAGTTGTTTTAACAAATATAAAAGAGGAATATCACTTGATTTTCCTAAAAGATCCTCAAAATCAGTATCACCTTGGGCTGGAGGCAAATTCATTGAATCTAATGTTCTGGCAAAAGTAATATTTTTATTTTCCAAGACAAGACTTTGATCCTAAAATGTACAAAAATATAAAACAAATATTTTAGAAAAGAATCAATTCTAAAAAATTTTGTTAACTTTTATTTTAAGCGAAAGAACCTTTTAACATTTTCACTCACATATATACCACACTTAAATAACAATATAGCAAGCATAACATTATATTATTTAAATAAATAGCGGTAAGTATAAATAAAATTCAAGTTCCTTTGATTGGTTTAGAGTTGTAATCTACAACTAAATTCATTTTTTTTAAAGAAAAAGGGTATAAAGTTATTTATAAAACTTGGAGAGTGATTATTATAAAGAATATATTTTTTTAAAAAATTTTGGCTCTCTTTCCAAAACAACAATTATTATTTGAAAATAAAAGCCAATTGTTTTATTATAATGAAAATAAAATGAATACAATATATTTAATACATATAATATATTATTCTCAGCTAAGCAATTTATAAAAGTCATTAGTAATAAAAAAAATTGTTTTTAAAATGATATAAATAAATGAGTCTAGTACTAGAAATGAGTCTGTACTACTAATTGTATGACAGACTATAGAAAAGAGTTACTAGCATTAATGACATAAATAACACTTCAAATTATGTTACACAGAAAAAATTACTATGAATAATTTATGCTTGAATATCATATGAGATATATACAAGTAAACCTTGAATTTTTTTTGTTGATATAAGTCTTAAAAAACTTCAAAAGGCATAACTGACAATTATTGCTGAATTTATTATTTTCAAAATACAACCAGTTTCTTAGACATGAATAATACTTCATGTTGTTTGGAATGATGTTGATACAGAAATTCTCATACTTATATTCATATTAATTATGCAATGTAATAATCAACATTTAAACAGGAATCCCCCATTATTACTGAAATCAAAGAAATTAACATCATGCAAATGTGAAATATTTTAATATTTTTTAATTACATATTTATATAGTAGAACAAATACAACTGTCAACAATCCACATCTAGAATGCTTATAAAGTTCTTTTAAACTAAAATTTCTTTCAAAAATAATTGCATTGTTTTAAATAAGAGAAGTATCATTTATTCCACAATATCTCAAGATCACAAAAATAATAATAATAAATAAATAAATAAATAAAAATATCTATCTACTGTTTCAGTTATTTTAAGTTACAAACAATGAATTAAATCTTTACTCTGATATTTTACATTCAGAGTAAATCACAAATCAATTCAGATATCATCGTACTTATGTAAATATATATCATTCAATATCATTTCCAAAAGAAATATACAGGAAATAATAAGCCTTGATTTATAAATATTCCATTTGATCCAATAAAAAAACAAGCTACTCAAATAATTATAACTAAATTCTAGTATTATAGTGATTTATAATATATAGAGAGAGCGTGTCCACACACACACATTAAGTCATAATACACTTTTGACAGATCACAGGAAATCAACGAAATGAGATAGAAATATGAAATTTTCACCAAATACAAAGAAAACTCCCCAAGTATCATACCTATTCAATGTAGTTCAATGTCATGCACATGCACACAGATTTTTTAGAGCTCCTTAAGTAACTCTCCCATTAGCCATTAATGATTTGTAACTTATTGATGGCCTAACAAAATGGGGTTTGTCCAACAAACTGCAGGTATCAACTGCTTACCCCACCAAAAAATGTTATTAATATGTGGTGGCTCTTTGTTGTACATGCAACAATATTCACATCTCGACTGGTTGATCCTTTGCTTTGCAGTTTGTGGTGTCATCACCTGTACAGGTAAACCCTTGCACATTAAACTATGGAAACTTGGAGAGTTTCCTTTTCATTTGGTGAAAAATTCACATTTCTATCTTGTTTCGTTGATTTCCTGCATCCAGTCAAAAGTGCATCATGACATTACGGACACTCTCTCTCTCTCACACACACATATATATATAATTACCACAACTGCATATTCTATTTCTTCCAATTCAATTTTCACAGCTGTAGAAAGAGCTGATTCAAGACCTCCATCAGCCATTAGACTGTGAACTAATAAATCAATCATGAAGTGGCAGCCTGAATTACCACCAGAATTCTGAGAGCCTGTAAAAAATTTGAGAATTGCAGATTCATCACAAAGTATACTAGATTTGCTCTTTAAACTACACTTATTAGAGTAAGGGAAATTTATTAATGAAGTATCTTCAATATTTCAAGTCTATGAATTGATTAAATCGGACAGAAAAACAAAGGAATTTTTTTAAAAAAATGACAATAAACATTTTAGTTGTTTATATTTAAATCATAAAGCTTTTAATTGAAACACTCTAACATTATTTTCTAATGAAAACAGAAATTTTTAAAACAAAATTTGAAATACATTTTGGAGGAACAACCCAACATTCAAATATTTATTTAGTAAATCAAATATATTCTTTTCAATACAAAATTCAACTAAACAGAGCAGTTCTGGTTGGTTAATTGAGTGGAATTTATGGAATCTTTATTTTATATATTGTGCCAAACATAAGGCAAAGAACAGTTCCATAAAAATAATTTTTAAAAATTTAATCATAGTTTTAATGATGGTAAATTTCTTTTCCATATATGATCCCTGTTTTTTAAAGATTCATATTTAAATCTAATATTCAGTGGCATCTCTATCTTGTAATGGGAGTATTGGGTTGTCTAGAAAGTTTATGCCAATTTTTAAGGATAATTGAAATGCAGAACATTCAAATTTTTGTTTACATTTATTAAATTATATAGGTGCCATTCTGCTCTACAATCTATGCCCATCTTTCAGACAACTTAAAATTTTTGTCCTTTTAGAACTTCTCAGGATTTTTGGCAAAAATGTTTCTACATGAGTTTTTTACCTCAATCAAAGAGATGAAAATTTTTTCTACTAACCTTTTCCATATGAATGGAGCAAATATGGCACGTTCCTAATTCACCCTTGAAGGAGGACTGTATAATGGGTGAAACAGAAATTTCTCTTTTTAAGATGAGTGTATCGTATATGATACGGTAACGTGGCATGAAATTCAAATATTTTTAAATGCGATAGATGGCGCACTATGTTCACTAAATTGGTCTTAATACAGTATTTAGACATTTTTTTTTTACCCTGGTTGTTTGTAGCTGATTCCTAGTGGTATCAGCTGAGAAGAGGCTAATGTAAACAAACATCTAGGTGGTTCTTTAAACTTGCTACCATGTGCTTTTCAAGATGGTTTTTTTTAATGCAATCAGCCATGTGTTTCCCTTCAGATACCAAGCAGGAATGCTGGTTTTTTTTTTTTTTTTTCCTGTTTCAGTCTTATGATCAATCCTTTTCCATTTCATTTATATAGTTCTATTAGACGTAATGAAGGTAAAAGAATATACAGCAATGCTATTAGAAAGTAATAGCAAACAGTAGTAAAAATGTGCTAATAGAAATTAATGGTGAGTTAAGTGAATCTTTTTTATGAGTATAGATGTGTAAATAAGTGCAATTAAACATATTTTTACATTTTTAATATTAATTAACTTTCACCTGCTATTTTATCTCAATAAAACCAAAGGAAAAATTTGGGATAGTGAAACTCCATCAGCAAGGGAGTAAATATAATATCTACTTAAATTTAAAAAATATGTTAATTGCATGTAAAATGGGTTTATTTTATTTTACTTATTTATTTGCAGAATTGGGCTTAATGAGCAAGAGCTCACCATCCTTCATGCCTAGTACAGCAGAAAAAAGTTTAGTCTCTTAGGACATGCATGCACGAGAGAGACCATTGTGTGAAGGTGTTTATATTATCGACATAGAAGGAAATCTGATGGCAAGAGGTATGGTGAATATGGAAAATAGAGGAAAAAAACATACCAACAAAGCTCTAACAGTTTTTGTCAAAGACACAGCAATAGATTGTCCTGATGAAACAAGAGGCCTCCCGATTCACTATTTCTGGATATTTTTATACCATAGATGTCTTTAATTGTCTAATTAGGAGCAATACTTTCCTAAATTTATAGCATGAGCTTTCCTAAATTTATAGCCTATATGTAAAAGCTTATAAAGCATGATTCCTTTCTTATCCCACCAGACACATATCATGACCTTCAGATGGCTTTAAGAGTGGCTAAAAGTGATTCATTCTGCTTTCCTTAAAACCTTTGTTCTTTATATCATCCCCAATCACTATATGATAAAAAAAAAAAAAAAATGGTGTCTCCTCATTACCTTTATAAAGCAAGCTGCAAATGGAAATTCCCTCCATTAGATTTTTCTCAGCAGTCAAGTTTCACAAAATGCTCACAGATTATGGAGTTTCATATTTTTAACATTTCTACTAATTTACATGTCATACAGCATGGATTATTTTTGATCAGTTTTGTAATTTTATCTTCATCTCTATTGTAATGTTATCTTCATCTTCTTCAATCATTGTAATTTTACCCAAATATAACTTATCATTATATTTGGGTCTACCCAAATGTTTTTTGATCTTCAAGGTTGAAATCACCTGCTTTAAAAACCTCCAGCAAAACACTTCCACATAATTCTTTCAACTATAGCACCTTCATCCTAGATATCATATATCTTGTTTACTGCTTATGCGACATGTTTGCCTTTCTTGTAAAAGAAAGGCATTAAATGCTTATGATTAATTGGTTTTATTAATGTCGCACTAAAAGCAACACAAGGGATATTGGTGATGGACCTTGTAATTTTGAACCTCAAACAAGTGGCGAGGATGACACCTGAGCTCTGGCAGCTCCCTCTCATAACTTCCAGACCATGCCATTGGGAGGAATTTGATCCTTGATGGAATTAACATGCATCAGTCCCAGTTATACGGCGGGTCTTTAATGGCATCAAGGCTCGAACCCACAACTTGATGAGAACCACCAGCCACGACCATGATCACTAAGCTACCATGACCACTATTAAATGCCTATAATGCAATTTAAATGTTTCCATATTCAAGGCATGTAAGACTCTTGACAATAATAAACACAACATAACCAAACTTTTTTCCAAATATGACTGAAGTACCGACCTTTAAAATGTGTAAGGATGTCATTCAGCCACCTACTGAAAATTGGCACACACTTTTCATACAACCCGATACTTTTAAAAGCATCACAGCTGAAAAAAGTACTTACAATATACATTGAAATACATATCTTAAAATATAAATAACTATCTAGCAATTTTTAATTGTTAAAACTCTGAAATAAACATACAAAACTTGAAAACATATTTTTAAAGTTTTGTGTAGAAGTGATTAAGAATAATCTTTACCAGATAGGAGGAGAGACAGAGCTTTAGCTCTCTCATCAGCCGTGGGTAGCAGTATAACCCATCCAATTCGTAAGACATTCTGCGCAGCAGTTTGCACAGGGGAAGCTATTCCTGGTGTAACAGCTAGATCAATCACTTGCTGTTTTAAACTACGTAATAGATCAGGATCACCAACGTTGCTGATTTCTAGCTTGTTGCTAATTGCAGCAGAAAGCTTTAGGAAGAATTAGATAGAATGATAAGTCTAATCATAATGTATTTTGAAAATTTAAAATAACACTTTTACAGCCAGCAACATTATTAGCATATTACCAGTAACTACTTGGGAGGGAGGGAATACAGATAAAAACAATTCATACCATATTAAATCAAGATACTGAAACCTTACTAATGCCAGATATAGTTATTTTTTAATGTTTAGAAAAATATCAAATTTAAAAAGTATATCAGACCAATAAACTAACTATTTATTACTATATAAAATTCTAAAAATTTTATATAGTTGTAAATAATATCCTTAAAAACTGAAAAATCCTTTCCAAAACCGAGAAAAATGTTAAATTTAGGTGAAGATTTATAATTGAAATTGAAGATAAAATTTACCCTCGAAAGTGATTATCACTGAACTCTGATACTAAAAAAAAACTTAAATTTCAGGATTGGCATACATTCAACATCAAGAACAAAATTAACAGAAGTTTATATTAAGTAAAATTTAAATCAAAAATTCTTTAATCAAATTATTAAATGATAATTGATACATTTTAGTGAAACAATTATCCAATTAAAGTAAGTATTATGCATGAAATAATCAAATCATTAAGAAACAGGGCATATTTTCAGAAGCAACGAGTGATTAAATTGATCAAATTAAAATTGAAAGAGGAGGGTTGATTATTTTTTAGGGGGTGGGTTATTTCAGCGATTTTATAGTAGTTATTTCTTTTTCACAACTATAAAAAATGTCACTAAATTCATAAACAAATTGCTTCAATTTTAAAATGGAAAATGAACCTTTGAAATAACAATTTTTCTGAATATAAATTTTAAATACAGCCAATACCTGTACTTTTAAGAGATTCAAACAAGCAACTGCAATGCATTCTTTTTCAAGGCATGATGATATAACTAAACCACCATCTGGTCCATCAAAGATGAACTTTAGGAGTTCATCTAATAACTGGAAAGTAACTGGATTCACATCTACTATGTATGGTAGTTTCAGCTTAACACAACTTGGTTCATCTAAGCACCATATTAGTGTCTGTAATATTTTTAAAAAATTTTTTTAGTTCAAAGAAACAAAATAAAATATAAATTATACCTGTAAAATTTTTAAAACATTTTGAAAAAACAGAATGTTTTCTGTTATTATAAATATCAATTATAGTAAACATATTATATACATAATGTTTGCAAATCAAACTTACTCGCTTATCTCCACAAGCAGCTCTCACATTTTTCCCTTTAAAAGAAGTAATTAGAGCAGGTTCTGGTCCTGTAAAATCCCCTAGCTGACCATTATCATTTTGTCCCCATCCATAAATATCACCATCAGCAGTAATTGCCATACAATGACAATGTCCCACAGCAATATCGACAACTTTCCTTGACATTAAAGATTCCACTAACTTTGGAAATCGTGAATATTCATCGGTTGGATGGCCCAAGCGAATGTTATCACCTTTACCCCTAAATTAGAAAAGTAATTCAATAAAATTATTACTATTCATTCTTGTTTAATAACTAAATTATATTTCATCATTTTAATTGAAGTTTTCTAAACAGCCTGGATAATATAAATAATTAGTTTAATTATTTCCTAATTCAACACACTTTAACTCACTTTTGGTACTTTGAATATCAGAATGTTCAAGAATGAAATTATTTCATATTCTTATAAATTAGCTTTTCACGTGTTTTTTTAACATATCAAATTATTAGTTCCTTTCTAATCAAAGATCAGCTACAATAATTGCTAATAATATAACTACGATCCCTGAAATATTTAAGTGGTGTGAAAATGAACACAATCAATTAATTGCACTCTATTTTCCAACTCTTAAGTATACAGAACCTAAAGGTATGCTGTATAATGCTACGTGTGATGGAATTTCAAATGAGAAAATTATTATATAATTTATAACTTTTTATAAATGCTGAACTATAACATTGTAACAAACATTTTGTTTTCTATAAGTTTATTTTCACATTTTAATTTTGTACATAACCAATAAGAAATTAGAAAAACAATATTTAAAAGGATGCCTGTTTATAGAACATCAAATAAATATGTAAAAATTCTTATATCATTACAAAAAATAAATAAATAAAAGATTTAGCCATTCAATAAGTAAATACCAGAATGAAATTTAACTTGGAAGTGGTTACAATAAATGTCTCTCTCTCTCTCACACACACACATATATATACCTATTTTTCTATAAACTTATTCAGCATACTAAGCACAAAGCTGACAACAGAATACATTAATTTGTATGTTCATTATTATTCTTAAATTCTAATTTATGAAAGTAATCATACCATGTATAAACATCACCATTTCGAGCCAAAGCAATACAAATATCAACTCCACTGTAAACTCTATAAATATCTATTCCACTCAATTTATCAACAACTTTTGGTGTTTTGGTATCTTCACAACCATTTCGATTAACTTTTCGACTTTCTTCTTCACCCCAAGCATATACAGTACCTAAAAATGATAAATAACAATAAAATCTAATAAATCAATGAATAAAAACTTCATGTAAAATAATAAAAAAAACATTCTGATATATATATATATATATATATATATATATAAACTTTACTATTGATAATTATGAAAAATTTAATACTTGCATCTAATATAAAGTGATAAAATAATCAGTAAAAAATATAAATACATATAGCAAAAAAATTTCATTCTATTTTTCGTTTTATTTGTATTGCAGATAACATTTGTAAGCAAACTGCCAATCATTAAGCATAAAAATCAAGAAAAATACAATTATGATGTTATCAGAAATAATTTAATATTGGTCGTTTATTTACTAAGAACTAAAGTAACATGAGGATTATGGGGAACAAATATTGACACTTTGACTTGTAATTTTTTCAATTGACAAGGAAGACATCTGAGCAGACACTCTTCTAAATTACACCAATGCAAGGAATTTTTAATGTATATTACTAATGCTATATGATAGCTTTTTGAAACGATAACTTGTGCTAACATCTAATGATGACATCTAAACCACTTTTCAGTTCTGATTGTTAATCAATCAAGTTCCCATTACTTGAAAAACAAAACATTTTCTTAGTTACCGTTTCTAATCCTAAGTAAATGAAGGTGTTTCCTTCTGATATGTAAACTCCTCTACAAACAAAATGGATTTCAAATTCAAATCATACACATGTTGAAAAGAAAAATTTCCAATTAGATATTTTACCTTACTCGAAAATTGTGTTAAGAGAGAAACCATGTTTTGAAATGCCTTATAGTATAAGGAATTTCCCTGATTTTTGAACTACGTTTAAACAAACTGTGTTACATAAGTCCTATATTATAGGAAGATTACCAGTACAAAAATTTCATTTTTAAATCTTTAAATTGGTGTATAATAATAGTTGTCTTAATTTCATTGAAACTTATCACTAACCTGAATCACTAACAGCAAGTGTCTGTGAGTCTCTTGAAAAAGAAATATCTATAATGTTAACACCTTTAAAGAAAGCAACTAGTGTTGGTCGAAGGCTATCTTCATAAGTACCTGGAAAATATGAACAAGGTAATAATTTTATAATAATCATGTAAATGATTTTGAATTATTTATAGCAATAGTTTTTCTACAAAATATTCAAAATAAACAATAAACTGAAGTGCTTACTATCATGAGTGCAATATTAAAATTACAAAGCTTTATAACATTAATTTTAAATATTTTTAATGTACACTTAGACGAAAAGTGTCACTTATGGTTATCAGAATATTTGCTGATGCCAACATACATAAAAAATAATTAAAGCAAATGTATTAATTTATAATTCAGAAGGAGTTCTTTTTTGGTTAAGTTTATGTTTGTAAAAAAAAGGGATAATTTTTTTTATAAATTTTGTTGATTTTTTTCTTTCCAATATATAGTTGAGACTTTTTTATATTCTTATAAAAAAATTGTAATCATTTCCTTTAACTGTGACAGCTACAAATCTTGTGCTACAAGTAATAAACATTACAGACTTACTACACAGAACTCAATTTTTTTTTAATACGCTAATAATTGAAACTTATTTGTTATTTAGAAAAATACATCAAAGAAAGGGGGAAAAAAAAAACAAGAAATATTGTTCTATAAAAATTATTAAGTTTATATTGCATTTATATTTCAAAGTTTACTATATGACCCAAAGAACTAATATATCTTTTATAAATCTATACAGAAGATTAATTTTTATAAACATAATATAAAATATATCAATTCAAATTTTATATGTTTATAAATTCTTTTAGTTTTCAGATCATAGGTTTAGAAAATTGTTTTAAGTTAAACTCTT
>BMAW01033610.1:33184-62667 GCA_019974015.1 Nephila pilipes | reverse complement strand
AATGAATTTAGTAATAAGTATGATAATGAATTTAGTAATAAGTATGACAATGAATTTACATCAAATGTGCAACAATAGTCAAAAACACTTCTTTTGGAAACAAGCTAATGAAAATCTCGAAGCCAATTAATATTAATTTTTTTAAATGCAGTTTTAGGGTCTTCCTTCCGCTGACAAAATTAGAATATACGAGTAGAAGACGTATATATACAAACTCTTCCTCGCCACCAACGCTGCAGTCTCATTTGAATTTGCGTGGAAACAAATTAAATCTGCTCAGAAAACTTTTGAAGTTTCTACATATAATAATGAATTGGTTCATTTTGTAATTAATAAAAATAATGGCATGACAGTCCCAATTCAATTTAAGAAAACATTCTCCTGGCTAAACTTCCTTTACTCGAATTGATATAAGAATCTATTCATTATTATTGCGTTGTTAGGAGCCACAGTAGGAGTGAATATATCATTCATATGGCATAGAATTATTATTTATTATATTCTGGCAATATTCAGTTGCTACACTCATAGGTCTGTACGAACATTGGTAAAAATGCTAGCCCACACAATTAACCTCGTCTCCTTGTATGTCTTCGATCACTCTCTGATCAACTAATACTACCAGTTTCCGAATACTGATAATATACTCTTGATAAGAAACTATGGGGTTCTCCTCAGATTGTGTTTGGCAATTTTTCAATAAGTTGATATCCTTCCAGACAACCAATTGTTATAAATCAAAAGTTGAAACACCACTTTTTTTTTAAATGTATCTTTCAATAAGCAACAATTCCATATAAATTCTTCTTATTTAAATTCTGTAAGTTGTTTTTCACTTTTTATCCAAAATGCACAATTTTCAAAGCTAGAGAAAAAAAATTCACTTATTCACGAATTTGAAAATATAATATTTTGCTTTCCCCCTCCTGTTATATATATCATTTGCTATAGAAGGATATTTAATTATATAGTTGTTTCATTCAATGGATCTCACTACAGAAAAAGGTTTCGTATAGTTTTGAAAATTATTGAATTCATATCAATATTCTTTTCTTGTATGAGTATTAATTTTTTTCATAATCTTATATAATTAAATGATAATAATTAAAAATACTTTAAAAGTTTTTATTAAATATGTAAAAGCCTAAAATAATAATTAGCTACGTAATATGATAAAACGAAAAGTATAAGAAACAAATAACCAGTGCATTATTTTCTATGCTAAGAGCTTTGCTTTAGCAAAAAATAAATATCATTATTCAGCCAACATTGTAATATTTTTACTAGTATTTTCTTAAAAAAAATCTTCTCAGCTGTAATTTAACTTTATAAACCATTTTTAGTCCTTTAAATTAGGGCTTCATATAGTTATAACAATGATTTCGTATTTAAGTATTATATAGTATCAAATGAATTCGAGTTCTATTGAGTATGATTGGTAAAAAAAAGGAATTCATAGGTACACAATTTAAGTTACAAGCGGTTTTAAATATATCATTGTGATTGGATTCGGCTACTGTAACGACTTCGATCTATTTGATTCCTTTCGATTGATATATTCAATTAGAAAGCTTCGTTACGGTTCAAGGATAAAAGATCAATGAATTAGAAAAGACAACGAACAACTTGTTACAAAAGGGAACGAATTCGAACCAATAAATCTTTAACTTAGTCGATGGAATAACTGCAATGCCCTATCCATTATTTCATTAACGATTCATTCAATAATTGGTACACTTTTTCAACTATTCAGTGCTTCATTGTAAAACAATACATTTATGGGCTAGGATGTTCTGAAGAGAAAGAAATTACCCTATGAAATTTTTATATGTTCATTGTTTTAGAAATACTCTTTGCAAATGAAGTATGGAAAATTTTTCAAATCGTTCGGTCTGTGTTATTGGGCAGCATGCGATTACTTTGAATTATTCTAATGTTTCGATATTCATGAATAGAGATATGGAAATTTTAAACCAATTGTTTTCTGGATTTTTACGTTAATATCAAAAGAGTATACCTTTATATCCATAAGACAAAAGCATATTAATTGAAAAATTTTATTTATTCGAGAAAACATTTTTTTTAAAAACTTTTACAGTCTCATTTAACTATTTTCATTCAATTCAAAAAATTTGAACTAATCATTGAATGCCTAAAGCATTTAACTAACTGTCAAAATAACGTAATAAAAAAGAACCAGAATATACATACACAGATATATATATATATAGCATAGATAAATCAGTATTAAAGGAAAACTATATTATTATTTAGTGACAAAAAATATAAACAAATAAATGGCACACCACAAGATTATTGTCGTCCAGTTAAATATACTCTATCTGATACATTTACCCTTCTATGCACAATTTCTTACATATCATGGTAATTTTATTGTTGAGATATTCACTCAATTTGTTTTTTCTAGATAATTTATCAATAAATTTCCGAAACGCCTATTTTAACATACAAAAATTATCAAACAGATTTGATAATTGAAAATATTAAATTTTGTAACATTTCTTAAAATATTTAGTTTTCATATAAACCCAAACTGATTTCAAAAATTTTGAAAAAGTTTTAATTCTTTCCTTTGATTATAGAGGGCGTAACTGGCTATTAATTTCCTTTCTGGTTGCTAGAAATGTAATTGAAGTTGCCATTTCTTCCACCGTTTATAAAAAAAACGATTTTTCATATTTGCATGTTTTTTTTTCGTAAGATTATAATTGTTTGTTATGGCATTTATTAAATTTTCCTATTTTTGAAATTTTTATAACGGATTGTCTTCATTAATTGTTTTTTAATGCAATTACTGTCATTTTCTTTTTTCTGATATAATGCTTGGTCTTTCTGCGTATGCGTTTATTGATTTGTGGTAATATTCTTTTTTCAAAAAGTAATAACTGAGTGAGATGGTTTGAATCCTATAATAACATATATAACCATGCATCATAGTACCATCATAGCAAAGGACTATAATTTTATTACATAATTTCTATTCTTTTTTTAATTTTGTTTTTTTTTTAATTCATTTTCATCTTTTTCTATATTTTGCATTCATTTTTGTAGCTTTTTCTTTAATATGTACACGTTTTTTAGAAAGTTTTTTTTTATTTTGGTCATTTTATTTTACTTATATTGTGTTTACAATAATAATTGTTATATTATGATATTTATATTTGATTTTACTCTATTATTAAAATTGTATGCATCTTAGTTCTTTTGATTCTACTTAATAGATTTTTCTGGACATTTATTTAAATTTTTTATTACATAAGAATAGTGATTCTCAGATAGTTATCCTTGTAAATTTAAAATACAAGGATAACTATCTGATAACTATTCAGCTCATGAATATTTATAGTACAGTGACTTAAATTAATATGTACATATATAAATAAAGGTGAAACATTTTCTTAACTCTCTTCATACATATTCAGTTTTATATACTGCGGAAAACCAAATAAATAAATTCTAATATCTACATTTAGCAGAATATACATAGGATCTTAATTAAATATACAAGGAGAATATCGAATGCCCAGTAAGAGATTATTTTCCATCCTTGGTTCACTGATATAGAAAAATATTTAAGACCTTGAAAAAACTGGATATCCTTTCCAATATTTATGAAAAAAATTGTTCTTAAAAGTATCACAAGGGTTTTTTTTTATTTTTTTATTTCCATATAACCGTAATGCAGTCGAATGATTTAGGAACTATGACAACTGAGTCACCTTTTTTCCTGCAATCTATCTACTGAACGACTCTTTTCATATTATTAATTCAAAAAAAAAAAAACTTTTAAAATTATTAATTAGCTGAAAACTAGTAAAACAATATAATTAATTAAACTTTTAGCTAAACAATTTAATTATTTTTAATTTAGAGTAATATTTATAAAATTAATTTTAAGTTGAAAGCTAATTTCTTATTTACTCTTTGCTTGTTCACTAGTATTTTATTTCATTTTTATTCATTTTATCAATCAATTCCACTTAAAAGATAAGTAAGTAAGAAATACCATTTTTTTAAATTACATCTTTAATATTTAATTTGCCTTTAAATAAGTAAGTTGTTAAATGATACACTTCACATAGATCCTTCGAAATAAGAATTTAAGCGGTGTTTATTACCCAATATTTGATTCGATGTATTTTCTTACCTTGATTAGTGATTTTTAAGTAGGCTTTGTGACTCTCAGGAAGCCACGGATTCTGATTTTTTTTTAAAAAAAAAAACAATTCTCGTACGTATAATTGCTGTAATTGCGAGTGTTTTTTCAAAAGGTAGTGTTGGTACTGTGAGTTGGAACAGTTCTGGATCATCGCGTTGTAGTAAATCCATATTAGCTACACATAGTTCCTTGATTAATTCTATCCCACAATGTTCATACTTTAATTAATTTTGGTTTGAATAAAAATTAAATTTTACAATGTTTTAAATTTATTTAAGTTAAATAAAAAATTAAAAATTAAATTTATATTTAAAATTTAAAGTATAGTTTTGACAGCTATAATAATTGTAGAAATTGTAGATAATTATAGAAAGGAAGAGCGGATTATAAAGTGAAAGGTGGGATGAGGGATAGTTTGTAAAAAAACATCTGAGAAATGAATACGCACAAAAGATTGGTGCTAAAATAAAAAAACAGTCTTTTGTTCAAGCAATAAAATAATTTTATATTAAATACGAAAGTAATAAGTTAAGAACAGGAATTAAACGGTACAGAAATGTTTCTACCACTCAGCAGTGAAAATCCTGCTAATATTACATACAAGTTTATAAGCATTTATTGAATTCTAAATGTAATTCTCGATGAATGATTCAAAGTTGTACAGGTTTGAAATGTTTATATACTTATACTACTTTATCCATGCATTAAGTAAAAATAATCTGTGTTTCGAATACTTTAATTTCTTCGTAGAAGAGCATTAAATTATTAATTAATTTGAGTTTAACCCTGTAATAATACAGCAACAACAAATGAGCATTTCAAATATTTTGTTTTTAAATTGGAGCATGAATATATCAACACAAAATTTTAGCGATTGATGATTTAGGTTTAGCGCTATTATTTTTATGTTGTAGTGAATACCAGCTGTAACAGAAAGAGATATGCCAATTTCGACTGTGTACAAGGCTATAAAGAAAAGAATAAGACTGAATGCTATCAAAATTCAAATTGTTCAAAACTTGGAAAAGGACGATATGCCTAGGAGAATGGCATCTTCAATGGACATGCTAAGGAGGATAGAATATGTTGGTGGATTTCTTAATTGCAAAATGTCCTCTGGTGAATCTTGCTTTCATCTTTCTGGAGGAGTAAAGTGCACCAATGTGCGATTATATGGATCTGAAACCCCCATGGATACAGTGAACTACAAAGTTACTCCTCGAAGGTTAATGTGTGGTGTGAACTAATATACGACAGCATCATTGAGCCTTTCTTTTTCACTGAAAAGATACATCTGTCGTTTACTTAGACATTTTTTTTTATTGAATAACAACGTCCCTGTGTACCACTAAGTATCACAAAGGGCTTACAGAAGTAAGTATAAAACAGTATATTACAGTAGACAAAAACAACAAAAACATGTGACTAAACAATGTACAAGCAAAAATTAAGAAGGATTATAAATATCTTCAATATATTTGATAAAAAGAGCAAAAGAACTTTTATTGAAATTAAATTACTAAAATTTGGAGGCCAGTTAATATTTAATTTTTTCAAAGCTAATTTAATAATATTTCTCTCTGAGACAAATTTTGAACATAGAAACAGAATGTGCTCAATGTCCTCATCACCTCCGGCACTGCAATTGCAAATTGTATTCGAACTTAAATTGAATCTATTCAGATATTTTTTAAAGTTACCGTGACCTATTTGAAATTGTGTAATTTTAAAGCTAGGTGAAGGAGTGATGGCAAGTCATTCTTATATTGACGTCTGGAAAAATCTTTTCGTGAGGCTTGCTGTATTTGATTTAATATATATTTCTTTCCATGATTTCAGGACACTTTCCCTCACAATCTTTTTAAAGTACGATTGAGAAATTTTGTTCAACAAAATTGTGTTGCCTTGAACTATTTGATTTGTTCTGATTACTTAGACAAATTGGAATATATTATTATTTTCTCTACTCGAAGGGTTTCAACCACATGCATTTCTGCAACAAGACGGTACACCACCTCATTGGAGTACCATCGTTTGCAGTTCTTTAAATGACCATTTGAGAGGAAAATGGATTTAGTGAGATGGTTCATTTCCTTTGCCACCCAGATTACCTGATATAACGCCGCTGAACTTTCTTTCTTTAGAGATTTCCGAAGTGTATCGCTTACATGCGGAATGTGCAAAACATTGATGATTATAAGAGAGGATTACAACAGCAATAGCCGCCTTGATGTCAAAATGCTTGCCGATACCTGGCATGAAATTCATTATCGTCTCAATATTCTCCGTGCGACGAAGGAGGTATGCGTGGACGTTCATTGACATGGGTCATGAAACTTTCTAGGGCTACTAACCATTTACGTTATTGATTTTAATATATCTTCTTTATATATATATATATATAATATTAACTTTACAAAACAATATTTAATCCAGAACTCGATGGTTCAGCACATTCTATAATCCAGCATCTATCAAACCGGAATTTTTCTTTTTAGTTCTTGTGGGTTCACAAAGGTTTTTGAACCATCAAAAGGCTCACATTATTATGTAGTATCTAATGAAGGAAGATGCATGAAAGATTCAGCTCAATTCTCAAGGAAACATGGTTCTAACGCATTTATAAAATTTGACGAATCTAACAAAATTTACAACTCTAAGGAAATCTTAAATTTTTATACGATTCATAAGGATTTGTTGAAGGATATCCGAATCCTTAAGACACAAAAAATGATATTCAATACTTCTTAAAACTGTAACGCTTGTTTGTGCCATAGTGTGGTTTGTCAGGCTTGGTTAAGTAATAATTTTATTGCATTAATTTTCCTTTTGAGTCGCGTTTTCATGAATAGAAGAATACTGAATAAATTAGTGTTCAGCGTGTTTGAGTATAATTTTGTATTTACAAGAATAATAAAATATTGAATTGGATATTTATATTAACTACAGAAGTTCAAAATGAGCGTAAACACACTTAATGAGTGTCTTAAGGTACACCTTCAAGGCACATTGTTTGGTCTAGATAATATTTCTTATTGTTAATTTCATATTAAAACTCAATTTGTATCTTTAAAAATCGATTTGAAGTTTGCTTCGATCTTATTTAGAAAATGAGCTATAGCTGTATTAATAATACGTAATCATGAATTTCTCTGACCGGAACAGATTTAAAAGCATTTTTTTTTAAAATTCTTCATTAAAACAGTATCTCAAAATGAACATCAATGAACTGGAAATCTTTAATGTGTTTTTCCGAAATTTGTGTATATATTTTATATTTATAGTAGAATTAATTTTTAATTGTAATAAAGTGAAAATTATCATTAACTCTTAAAGAAAATTTTAGTGTCCAGAACTCGTGCGACGTAGGGGCTATATTATCAAAATAATAGTTCATTCCCTTGATAATGTTGTATTCTGCATCATTTAGCTTACAAAATGTCACTATAATAATTTTTTTTTGAGATACCATGATTTGTAAAAAGTCTTAGTTTTTGTTTAACCCTTAGTTTTAACCCTTATGATAATTAAATATCAGACAAAACTAGTACACTAACAAAGCTTTTTTCGAGTGTTTTTCTTATATTAAAGCCCATTATATTCATAAGATATGCATTTGTAGGAAACATTTTCGTTTATTGAAAAACCTTTCTTCAAAGGTGTATAGTAACCCTCATCGTTTGAATTTTATTTAAATAATACATTCTTATTAAAACTACATTGACACTCGAACATTTGGCAAAAATACTAATCCGGCACGCCCGTGGTTCAGAACGTGTCGGATTAAAGAGTGTTTGCTATAGTACCTAATTAATGAGTTTTGTTTTAATCTTGACAAAAAATTCTTTAATGTGCATGCTAATTGTAAGATTTTAAACAATAAAAAGTTTTATTATCATAAAATAGAACGTCGAATTGATCTTTCATGAAGATGATTTGTTTAATTCATTCTAAGTCTCTGTAGAAAGAATCAAATATTTTCAAATATTTTAGTCCTCTATTTTCACACGCATATGTCATTATAAGTCTATCGTTGGCACGCAATAAATTATTTTTACTTAAAAAAGAAACTTTTCATCTTAACTGTAATCGAAATTCGATTTTTCTGACACTGATAAGATTTATTTTTAGATTTCTTTCGATGGTAAGATTTTTCTTCGTTCCGATATCCGAAGAAGATTTTTATCATTTATTTGTCCCTTATTCCATTTCGATGATGTTCTTTAACCATTAATTCTGTATCATATTTGTATCGTTCCAGTTCTTTTATGTTTGCATTTCTGTCAAACAATTTGTTTGTTACCAAATTTCCTGCGGATAATTTCAATGTCTGAAAATGAATTTTATATCAATATTACAAAAGAATGTAATTTGTAGTAATAAACAATTTCTTCCCCTTTAAATTTATTTTTAGTTAATAAATGTTTATCATTTTAGAATTAATTTCTTGTTTGAATACATTTTAATATATATAAAGTATATTTGAATATTACACAATAAAAGGAAGTTCAAGTAGAATTTTACTAATATATCAAAATTTCAACAATTTTCTTTATAGACACAAATAATATAAAAGTAACAAGACTTAGTTTCTAATACAGTAAATGGTCAGTAACTTACCACTTTTTTTCAGTATATCAAAAATTGTAATTATTCAAAATGTATCCAATTCTTTATAATCTTTCATCTTATGAAAATAGTATTAAATTTAAATATTTTTTTCTAGAATGTAATATATATTGAACCACTGTATATAAAACGACAATGATAAGTGTGATTTGGTTAAATTCAAGTTTCAAAAATATTTCTTATATCCTCATGTTATTAATTCTTATCCAAAGCACTGAATTTGACATACACTTGGTCAAAGTAATCATGCAGATACGTTGTTATAATGAACATTAATTAGACGTTATGTGCAAATGCTAAAGACACATATTCATTCATATCCAAATGCAGTATTCAGATAAATATTCTTCTAGACGTAGACTAATATATTTATATATTCCTCAATCATATTTATTTACAAATTTCTAACATATTTGATTCAATTAATTTAAATGTAGTCCTTATATTAACGTATATGAGTCAGATTTAATTCAGTTCATTTTGAATTACTCTTATTCACTGGAAACTATTTCTAAATTTTTATTTTCAAGACATTTGTAATTGTTAAGCTGATTTATTTTATAATTCGTGATGCTGAAAGATTGCTAAAGAGTATTATAATTTTCAAATGAAGAACTTTTTTTCAAATTTGACAAGTCCAGCTAAATATAGGAATTGGTTTCTCGGCGAAAAGGGTGTCAGGATATAAGGGAGCCACATAATAATTTTACTTAAGAGAGTATTTAAAAAAAGATACATTTGCAACAATTCACGTATTACTTTACAATATCGATTTAAATATAGTTTTACGGAAATGAAAATATAAAAGTTTATTCATAAAATAGTTTTTATATATATATATATATATATATATCAATTTTCCCTTGTACCTATTTAACAAAAAGTGAAATGGATATTGAATATTGTGCACATATGAAATATTTTATTCCATATTGCGTTACTGATTCTGTATTTTTTCTCTTCCGTCTTTGGCACTACAATGACAACGTCAGATCACTCAGACATAATTCTTTTTTTTTTCGCGACTTGAAAAAGTATGTAGCAAGAACACAATTTCAAACGCACGTGCTTATTTATTTAGAATAAATAAATGTTTCCTTTTATATTAAATATCCTGTTGTTCATTTTGTATATTTATTCATTCCAAATCCAGAACGTAATTACATCGAATAGTAAAAAATAATTATTGTGTCTCACAGATACGAGGTGACCACTAATGCACTTCCAAGTAACATGAGCCTATTTCAGTGTTGAATGACATGTAGAAGAGAAATAATATTATATTTATGTTCATTATCCATTACGTATGTAGAAAATAATAAGATGTATTTAAAAGCTAGTATTAAAGTAACAATTTACATGAGGTACATAAATATTATTAAATTAATTTAAATAAAGAATTTAAAATATTTATTAAGTGATTAAAATTTGAACTTATGAATGAGCTCTTCTTGTTTAATAACATTTCTTATGGTGTATTTCTGCTTGATCCAAGAGTCTTCTCAACACATTTAATATGAATGGTAATTTTGGAACACGTTCAGAGAGATTACATGAAGTAGAAACTTGAGCTGGCATGCCATTTTCCTAGTCTACTCGACGCCTATGCGGGGATATTTGATGATGATTCTGTTCCCTATCATCTATTTGTATGCTAAAAGTGTCGGTATGTTTCAGAATGTTTCAAAATGTCTATTTCCGTCTCATTTCAAAATCCATTAAGTACAATTGCTGCAATTGGAAAATTTAGAATATAATCTTATGATCAGGGATTCACATTTCTCAACTCTTCATATTACACATTTCCATTTTACAACTATGTAAATACTTAAGTATCATTTTAATATCTACTAATGAGGATTTGATGGAGAAGAGAGGAGAGAGTTATAATACATTAAAACATAACTTGAAACCTTACTGTTATTAGGGGTGTTTTATTTATTTAATAATTTCACATTTCAATGTGTATTTTTCATCTGGTATTTCTTTTGGGAGGATTTAGTATGTCGAAAGTACATTATCAGGTATAAAAATACAAATGTTTCTCATAGTAATATACACAACACCAAACACAGCCTTTTCTATTGTATAATGTTCCTTTCATTGTTGATTAAACATACATATGTGAATAAAATTGTTCCTTACTAATGATTTCAAGAGTTACTAAAAGTATTATGTACTACTAATCAAACCTGTTTTCAACGTTGTTGCTATTATTGAATAAATTATTTTATATTAAGTTAAAAAGATAAGTTGAAACGTATGAGTTTTATCATAATAATACGCAAATTTTATTCATTTAATATTCTTAATTAGTTACTACTGCTTAAAAAATAACCAAAGTAAATATTCATCAGAATTGATGTGTTTTTATTCCCGGATTAATACTTTTTATTTTCATTCTTTTTTCACGAATGTGACTAATATCAACGAAACCAATTTTCTAAATAAAATATTTTTTACTTATATATGCTTTAATCATTACTTTAGAATTTATTTTCAAATATTTCGAAGAACAGATGAAATATATATAAATTAATTAAGAAAAATCTCACAATAATCTGATACATCAGATTTTTATATTTATATAAAATATTTCAATTTCCACAAAGAAATATAAGTGGATAGCACCTCAAATACTTTCATTTAAACTTTTACTTTTCTGAAAAATAAATCCTGTAATTATTCTTTATATATAATAATTGTGACATAGGAATGTGGCGGGAATTTTGTTTTAATTAATTTCAATATAAGTGTTTGAATTCAAAATTCCTCCCAATAAAATAAAATGTAACTTTATAGATTACGATGAAGTTTTGAAATATTATAAATAATTCGAATAAATTACACAAATAAGCAGAGAGGAAATGAGTAGCAGAGACTTAAATATTTAATGGCAGAACTAATAATAGTAATACAGTGAATCAAATTCAGACGTTTGAACCAGCAATTTATAACAAAAGATAAAAGAAAAGATACTGTAATGCAAGACAATAAAGTTTCGGAATTCGAACTTTCAATTATATATTGACTACAGGCTCTAAATTAACCAATTAGATAAGTAAGATTTGTTTTATTTAAATGTTAGTTCATACGTGTTTAAGTACTTAGGCCGTATATAAAGTGAAATTAATTATTGAACTTAAATATTCAGGGAAGATAATTAGAAATATTTGCTTATCATTCTCTATTTTGATTTAAGTTTCTTTTCAGTCTAATGTGTAATTTTGTAATTTACTTATCTAGCTTAGGAATGGAAAATGAGGCAAATAATAATAAAAGGGCTTAATATGTTATTCATATAGCTATAATAATTTTAAAAAGTTTTAATAAAACTAAGCGAATGCATGTAAAAAGATTACAAGTAGTTTTTTCTTTTTTTCTTTTAATAAAGAATAAATAAGTACTCGAAATGATTCTTCAAAATGTACAATATATCTAGCAATTTAATAAATACTTTATTAAAAAAAACAGAGATTTTCAAAACATTTTGAATTAACATTTGAGAACACTGATATTTATTTCAGAGGAAATAACTGAAAGGAAATAAATGCGAAGCAGAAAAAAAAAAGAAAGTAATAGAAGCATTACCACTAATAATATTTTTTTCTCCTACTTCCCCCGTCATAAAAAATTCAAGAAAATATTTTGATTAATCATCAGGTTTGTGCAACACTTATGGAAAGATTCTGTGTCAGCTTTTTTTTATGTGTGTTACTAACAGCAAACACGCGGAATTTTTTCATCTTTTAGCGTATATGTACTTCAGACTTTCTCCTCATTTATTTTCATTTGCCTTAAGAATGTTACGACTGCCACTTAGTTTATTTAACGTAAATTGTTTTTCTTTTTTGCCTTGAGGTTTCTTGGAGTGTTTTTCCTTGATGTTGGATGCATTTTTTTTGTTAAATTTGATGGTTTGCTCGCAAATGAACAGTGGAGCATGAAACACGCAAGGAAGCAAATAATTTTAAATGTAAAATAGGCGAATATTTTTGCCTTAAAGACTCTTAAGTCAAAAACGAAAGTTAAAATTTACACTTTAAGCAATCATAAAATGCGAGAAATTATTTTGTGCTTAATCTATTTAGAGAAGAGCAAAGATTTCAAATAGATATAAATTTTGAAATGTACTTTGCATTTTATTGTAAAAAAACTCAGCATCTGTTAAGAATTAACAAATAAATGATTTTTTAAGAGTTTTGCTACTTTCGAAAATTAAATAATGTCATTAGATACTAGTAATTTAAAGTCACAAAGATGATATATTAAAACAAATGCTCCAATTCTACAGTCTTCTTAAAAAGTAAATTTAAAATAATAAATAACTTAAATCTTAAATTATTCTATAGATTTATATTTGTAAAATATTTGGATGAATAAAATATGAAAATTTACCCGCGATTTAAGTAATATAAAACAATACAAGTAAATTAAATTTTAGCATGATTTGCTTTCAATTATTTCTATGGAAAAAGAACAGTAATAGTCTAAATATTAAAAGAACTAAATAAATTAAGAAAAAAAAGACTAAAGATTAAAATAAATTACGAAAAAAAAAAGACTTAAATCAAAAATAAATTACCGTCTAATTTTCTTCAGACTACATTTTGAAACTCTGATTAAGCCTTTATGAATTGTAAAAAATAAAAATATTTTTGTGATACATAATGTATAAACATTTCTTTATTTGAAATTTTGGTGCAAAAATAATTTTATGATTGTCCAAAAAAGAAATTAAATATATTAAAAATGATCAATACAAGTATCGTCTGTAATACCCAACATGATGAAATCCATTATTTCCAGTAATATAAATAATATTTTCAAAAATATATTTATAAATTTACAAAAAAAAAAGGATTTTACTTATAAATTGGAAAGAATTTTGAAAAGTGCACGTTACTTTTAGTAAATCTCGAGTGTTTTGTGGCAGTCACTATAAAATAATTTTAATTAAATAAAAAAAAATGTATTTTAAAAGTTAAAGCATTAATTCAAACCCAAGTACAATTTATTTGTTTCCATTAAACTATCTTTTGCTCATTTACAATAAGACTGTAACTAGAAAAATGTTATAATTTAGAAAACATATTATGTTTAAAAAAAATTCCATAATCAATGTGATAGCTAATATTGAGAATTCATTTTTTGAAACTTCCAACACTATATTATGCACTGTAAAAATATGAAAAAAAAGATTTTATCTAAACAAAAGGATTTAATTATGGTAAAATAACTTTATGAATAAACCTTTTGATTTATGTTATTTTTCCAATTATCAAATTTCCTTCTTTAATTCTGAGAACAAATATTACAAATAAAGAGAAACATCGGAATATTTTTAGAATAATATTACAATCACAATATTTCTTCAATTTCTTTGAGTAAATTTTTTTGGAAAGTTTCAAAGTAATGTTTGAAAGAAAGTTTTTTCGAAATTTTTGAATTAATTTTCAAAATTAGTTCCTTTATTAGAATTATCTACTTATCTGTTCTTATTTTTTTTTTTTATTCAGTTAACTATTTTTATTTTGTATAGGCAAATAAATTATCATATATTTCTGAAAAAGATATTAGATTTTGTTAGAACAAAAAAAATATTACAGAGAAAGTCAAATCCAAAATTTTCGAAAACAAACTACAGTTAATGTTTCAAAAGGGTTTTGTAATCTACCTCACGTCTTAATGAAAAGAATTGAAAAATAATTCTCTGGAAGAAAGCGTATTCACTTAAATTAATTTTAACAAGATTTAAAGCAATTCTAAGTGAAGAATATCTCAGGAAAAAATATTTTTTGAATTAATTTATATAGATTGATAGATTCTCAATCCAAAGTAATAAAATGGTATTTTTAGAATGCAAAAGCGAGTTAATTAAAATCCGAGTCCCTATAGTGTAAAATTCTATTTTTAAATTTTTAAGAAAAGATTAGAAACATTTCCATTTTAGCAATGCTTCAAGGATTTTTAAACATTCAGGAAATTCAATGAAATTATTATTTTTAACTGAATGAAGTACTTCTGAAGTTTCTTATTTTTTTTATATTTTTTAAAAAAGAGATTTTCCAAACACAGTAATAAAATGTTATTCAATTCTCTTTCTTGTTAATAAAAAGTAAATTGACTTTATCACCAAACACCATCCTATTTTTATACGTTAAGTTTGAAGTTTCAAAAAAAGGTAAATAATTTTTAATGAATTGTTTCTGTAATGAGAAATTTTATTACCATTTAGTTTCATTATAGTTGAAGAAATGCAAGCTTTCATTCTTGCTTGAATTATAAGCTATAAATTAACATATTCTGATATGGTATTAAGAGTTAAAAATATTGCATTGTAAATATTGAATAATAAAATGTGATTTAATCGCAAGTTTTGTATCTTTTCTAATAAAAAAATTTCAAGTTTACTTACACTTTTTACCCATTATATTTTTCTCCTATAATTGCATACAACTTTAACGCTGTTTTTCATTAAATATCTTGCAACTTTTACAAAGGAACAATAATTTTCATCATTATGTATACCTTGAGTGTATATTAGTAAACATTAATATTTGAACTGTATTATTTAAAATGCACTTCTATCTGTAAACATATTATAATTAAAGATGAGTGAATGATGAATCTAACCAATTTATTGTTTGGTTTATAAGATATTTCTCTAGGTTTGGAGCAACTAGTAAATCAACTGTGCATAATATTATTTTGTTTATTCAGAGAAAGTATATTGTTATCGTGTGCAAACGATTTATTACATAAATACGGTATATTGATGTTTTCTGAAACATTGTCCCACGAATGATCACATTATTGTTTGTCTGAGTCTGACGAACACAAGCAATATTTGATTCTCGATTCAGTACTCTTAGCGAGATATTAGTTAAAAAGAAGGAAAACAATATTCAATATGTAAAAGAGTTTTGTTTTTTAACATAAACAGCACATTCATAATTATTTATAATAAGTAGTTTGAAACAAAAATAAATTATTTATTCTTGAATACTTTTTTGCATTAATATATGATGAATCAAGTTACAATACTTTCAAGAAATAACAATTTATTTTCTCAAAAAACTAATCTAAAAGGAACGAATAAACTATTTTCATACTAGAAGAATTTTTAAATTAAATTACATTTTAAGTTATTTTTAAAAAGTTTATAAGCCAAAAATTGAATCTTCATCTTAAAAACTCTCTTTATATAACTTTTATAAATCTATAAGATAACAGTACAATTTCAGTAATTTTCCATTGATTTTCAAAATCTAATAATTAGTAATTCATTTGAAAATAATAACATTATTCTAATATTTCATTATGATTTAAAATTGTGCGTAAATACCAAAGCATAACGGCGCAAACAATTGCAAATGTTCTACTTACATTTTGGGCATTTCAAAAAAACTTAAAATAAATTAATTTCTTTTTTAGAAACAACAACATTTATTCACAATAATAGATTTTCTAATTATTGATGTTAAAACAAAAGGAACACAAAATAATATAAGTCAAGAACTCGTTATTGAAATATTGTAAAATCATATTTTCAATACAAAGTAATTTGAGAGCAAAGTAATTGATGTTCCAACCATTGAGAGTTTTTGAATCAATACGCTTGAATCATATTGGGTTCAGATATATTCAATATTCGAGACTAAAGATCATAATTTAAATAAAAAAGAAACATAACCCCAGGAATTTAATTAATTTTCAATTATACTCATTCAACAAAAAAATTAAGAAAGTGAAGTTCCCAAAATAGTATAAATTATTTTCTAAGATCAATTAATCATTTATTATTAAATTGTAAAACATGAAATAAATTATTTTGATTATGCCAACCGACACTTACAAATAATTCAACATACGCAGGAATTTTTTTACTCCGTAATTTTAAAAATATATTATCGTTGCAGGAAAAAAGAATCATTTTCACAGGATCGCAATAAATCTTTTAACAAATCGAGCAACTGATTTAATAAATACTTGACCAAACTTCAAAGTGATCTCCCCATTTCTATTTACACTCATTCTTTATCAAAACCACTCAAGATAAGAAAATGTAAGCTGAGCACAAATTTACCTTGAGTTGAGGCTCTGTGACTGTAACCTATTTTGAATCGCTTCCAGAGACAAGACTGCATGATAGCATACCTCTTGACTTACTGAACGGAACACCTGTTTCCCTTAAGCGCGCAGAATAGAACAATGCAGGTAGCTATCAAGATAACTCTTCTTCAGTTTCTCATCTCTCTCTACCCCTTTCATGACTTTTTATTTGTATTTTTTTATGTATTGGAAACAACGCCAAAAAGAATTTTTGATGACTGATATAGACTATTTTTATTTCAATTGTTCAATGATTTTTAATGAATTTTTTTATTCGATTTCTAAGAGTTGAAAATATAACAGGTAATTGTATTAAAAATTAATTAAAAATTTGTAAGATGTAACAAGCAAGTTTTATAAACATCTATTCACATTTATGTTTAACAATAAACAAAAGAGTGCTAACATTTTCCAATTAATAATTAGGATAGTTTTACTAAATTAAATAGTTATAGATTCTTTTAGCGATTTACAATATGGCATTAAACATTACATAAGAGTATTTTTTTTTTATTTATTAAAATTGAAACACTTCACTATTCGGAATTTTCCTAAATAAGCTGATAGTATAAAATGTTCAAAAATTTAAGTTTTAAAAATATTAGAATAAAAATTCTTATATTTTTAAATTAACTTTTTCTTGAGTTTTTTTTTTTTTTTTTTTTTTTTGCAAAATTATTTTATTAATTTTACATTTGAAGAGCTCGCCATGTCTTATGGGTTACTTAACAATTTAGAATTGATTAGAATATAAAAATGAAATTAACTGAAAAAAAGAATTTTCAGTGGATGAATACTTTATATTTCAAAAGTAAATCTTTGTAATAAATCTTTGGGTCGAAACAGAATTAAGATATTGAAGACTCTTAATTTTTCCTTCATGTAGTTTTCAGAGTCAGATCTGAATCATGTATCAAGTCGTATTAGGAACAATCAGTTTAATAAAGTCCAAATAAATTCATTTGTTGCCAAAATATTTTTGTTACACAAAAATGTTATCAATTAATTCGGGTTCTGGTAGGGGAAATATTTGTTTATATAACACTATAGCAAATTGTATTAAATGAAGAAGTGCCATGATTTTTTTCTAACTTGTTTGTTTTTTATTTATTATAAATGATAAATTACTGTGATTCAAAAACAGTTTCATTGGTATTAGATTATCTATATTTTTATAATTTCTTAAAACAAAGCTGTACAAATATTTCATTAGGCTTTGTTATATATTGTTTTCTATATGTACAGATAAAACTATTTTACACCTTGGAAGAATTTTGAAGTCTTCATTATGGTGTGTTAACTTCCCTACTTAAAGTCTGCCTCTAGAGGGCGTTCATTTTTGTAAAGGGAGAGAGTGTGATGTCACACGATCCCCTCAGTCGAGACCTGACCGAATCTCCGAGAGGAGCTGTTGTAAACGAGCGGTAGTAGCAAGTAATGAAATAAACGTTGTTGTTATACAACCCGATGTGTTTTTTGTCTAAGGACAACCGTGAACTGAAATCTGAGGTGATGATGATTAGTTAGTTTTAGTTAGTAGATAGTAGTGCGTATTTAAAAGGTGTTATAGTTTGTATTTTAATAACTGAAATAATCTTTTTTAGGGAATTTGGCTCATGTTGTGAATAACATTCAGCAAGACAGTAAGAGTTTCAAACATAGTAGGATATGAACAGACTCTTCTTTAAAGTATAATAAATAAATTGTTTATGAGGAAAATAATGAGCTTCTAGTGAAGGATCTCACAAATTGTAATCACAATTCAGAGTAGATGACATAACCTGAACTTCTAACTGACTTCCCTAAATTATTTAGCGCACCACATAAAGTCTTTTAGACAGAGTTAAATTAAAGTATTAACAATCTTAGTCTCTAAAATTGTATTTGGCATATACAAGTCTCAAACTGTCAAGTCCCTTTTCACTAGACAATTCCTCTAACTATCGGAATAACCAGAATACATTGACAACTAGTACTATCACTGAAATTCTCATCACGCTATATATACTGAGGAAAGGAAATCGTGCTGCTTTAGTCTAAGTTGAATTACACTCTCTCGCAATATTAAAATTCACTTAAATATATTACTCCGGTGCACAAATCATTATAAAATAAAATAGTTATCCTCATCGGCATGGGGGCCGCGGTAGCCTAGTGGTCAAGGTCATTAATAGCGGCTGGCGGTTTTCGTTCAGTCGCGGGTTCGATCCTTGGCCACCAAAGACCCGCCGTGTAGCCGGGGCTGATGCACGTTAAATCTGTTCGGGGCCCAAAGTCCTCCCGTTGGCGTGGTGTGGATATTAGGAGAGGGGGGTGCCAGCTCAGGTGTCGTCCTCGTCACTTGACCGTGGTTCAAAATTACGAGTCCGTCGCCAATAGCCCTCGTGTTGCTTCTAGTGCAACGTTAATAAAAACTAAACTAAAACCTCATCGGTATTTTAAGAAAAGATATTTTTGTCCGTAAGAGCTTATACTCATTGTTCATTCTTTAAAAACTTTATAATAAACAAATAAATCTGAAAACGTCATATTATGAACAGATTTCCCATCATCTGAAAAAAAGTATCAAATCAATAAATATTCAATTATTAAAACTCAATTTTATATTTTTATTGCTCGATAAAATGCCTCAACTACACCAATATATCAAGATTTCAAAAGTATTGTAGCTACTCACTGGTTTCTTTACTACTGATGTCAATATTTATGTCAACTGACATGTATACAGGAAGTATTATTCAAAATCGTGTATTGTAGAAATAATAATACTTTAAATTTGTTCTTCAGTGATAAGTAAAATAGCGTGATCTAATGAAATGGTTTTTCGATTTCTATATCAGTGCACATGAAAAATCATAAATATTTTTCACAATATTCCCGTGCCTATCAGGAGGATTTTACATCCCATACAATGCGTAATTTATATTGATACCCGGAGCACACATAGAAATTCATTAAATTCAAATATGCTTGTGAACTGTAAAATTGATATCTATAGGAAATATGTCGTGAATAAAATAAGTTCCTTTAAATTTTAAAATCAGCTACTTTGTACAGTCCAGAGGAGCCTTTTTTACTTAATTCCTGACACAAATGGACAACGAATATCTAACAAGAGTAATAACTAAATGATTTCACATTGAAATCAACGTATATATAAAATCTGAGTTCAAGACATACATTAAAGTAAGCTACTACTAAACAAAAGATAGATTCATGCTGAAATTAAAATCTAAATTAAATATATGTACAGACAGGATCTTGTCTAAATCTGCATCCATACTGGACGCGTCTCAAATTAAATTCAGCGTAACAGATCAATTGAGAAGTCCCCGGCCTGACACATAGATGGCTCTACTAGAATTAAATCCATATGGTTTTTAGTTAGCCCTAACCCTCAAAAGATGCGTGTATAAATTTGACAGCTGTCGGATCATTAGTTTGTGAATTATAGCATTTTGAGTGAAGCAACTTTTGTTATTGTGAAAAAAATGGATAAAAAGGAATTTTGCGTGTTGATAAAATATTGCTTTTTGAAGGGAAAAAATACAGTTGAATCAAAATGTGTTTACATATATATATATATATATGTGTGTGTGTAAATATACATGTATGAATATAACATATATATGTATTGGCTCGATGCCAAGTTTCCGGACACTTCCCCAGGAAAATCAACCATCAAGGATTGGTATGCTAAGTTTAGAAGCGGTGAAATGAGCACCGAAGGCGGTGGACGCCCCAAAGAGGTTGTTACTGAAGAGAACATTAAAAAAATCGACAAAACGATTTTGAATGACCGTAAATTGAAATTGAATGAAATAGCAGACACTCTAAAGATATCAACTGAACGTGTACATCATATCATTCACGAATATTCGGGTATGAGAAAGTTCTGTGCAAAGTGGGTGCCGCGCAAGCTCACTTTTGACCAAAAACAAAGACGAGTTGATGATTCGGAGCAGTGTTTGAAGATGATCAAGCGTAATAAACCCGAGTTTTGGCGTCGATATGTGACAATGGATGAAACATGGCTCCATCCTTTCACTCCGAAGTCCAATCGACAGTCATCCGAGTGGACTGCACACGATGAACCCGCTCCAAAGCGTGGGAAAACGCAACAGTCGGCTGGCAAGGTTATGGCGTCTGTATTTTGGGATGCGCATGGAATAATTTTCATTGACTACCTTGAAAAAGGAAGGACCATCAACAGCGACTATTGCATAGCGTTATTGGACTGTTTGAAGGACGAAATCGCCTAAAAACGACCGCATTTGAAGAAAAAGAAAGTGCTGCTTCACCGAAATAATGCACCGTGTCACAAGTCAGTGAAAACGATGGCAAAAATCCATGAATTGGGCTTCGAATTGCTTCCTCATCCACCGTATTCTCCAGATCTGCCCGCCAGCGACTATTTCCTGTTCTCAGATCTCAAAAGAATGCTCGCTGGGAAGAAATTTTCGTCGAATGAAGAGGTGATCGCCGAAACTGAGGTCTATTTTGAAGCAAAGGTCAAATCGTACTACAAAAATGGTATCGAAAAGTTGGAGGGTCGCTAAAATCAGTGTATCACCCTTGAAGGGAATTATGTTTGAATAAAAAAAAACTAATTTTGCCAAAAAAATGTGTTTTACTATGGTAGGCCGGGGACTTTTCAATTGACCTGTTAGCTACTACAAAGACAAATTACAATAACATTTCCTACTATAATCACATGTACTCTTCAAATGCTGACTCTTCTTTCTACATTTTCTGAGAGAAACTTTCTAAACAAAAATTAGAATGAATAATTCTTTTTTTTCCTCTACTTGCATAAACTAGTTTTGGAAATTAAATGTTTTTAATGAAAGATATAAAAACCTGTAGAACAGAATGAAATTAAACCAATTGCAGCAAGAAAAAAAAACCAACCTCATAAACTTGAACATAAACTAATTGTTTTGCATTAATAAATTTATTTACAATACGCAAATTTATTCATCACATCCCAGTATTAAAGAAAATAACATACTTCACCCTTTAAGAGTAAGTATATGCAATGTGATTGTTTACAGTATTAGGTTTATATTTTATGATGTTAAAAGTTTCATTTCATAGATATATTGCATTCAGCCTTAATGTAATTATAAAAATGTATTAATAAATTTTAAATTAAATTAAATATCATATTGATTTTCAAAATGATTCAAGGCTTATGTAGTGGTAAATATATAATTCAGATGATTTACAACTTATAATAAACACAGGAAAATGCATGATATGTACTAATTTACTTAGATTATATTTATATAAATCGCTAGATTTTAATAAATATTTAATTAAAAAGCAGTGAATACATAAATATCCATCTAAAAATTCTACTGAAAAATAATGAACTTAAATTCATTAAAAGGCAAAATTTCTACTTAAAATTTGTAATTAAAATGAAACGAATTGGATTTAAAAAGTTTCCATTGTTTTGTGTGCTAAGGATTTCGAAATATTTCTTAAACATATTTAAATAATATAGCATCATGTTCATTGCAACAAAAAGAAATTTGTCATTGTTGGTTTACTTATATCAAAATTACATCATATTTTTCTGTTATGTAATCCATTCAACACTGTCAGTAACACACACAAAAATTCCATTATGCTGTCACTCTAAAACAGACTAAATCAAAGCAATTATACACATTTGTCAAGAGGCATTTTTTACGATGCATGGGAATTTCAAAATCTTCTTTTTCTCTTTAAAAATATGAAATAATTCATAGGAAAATGTGCATTCATCAATTTTCATAACCTATCACTATGTTGTAATCAATCAATATATTTTTATTAGAAAATTATACTAATAGTCATTCCAACAATTTAGAGTTTGAAATTTGTTCCTGAATTTACAATCAACAAGAACACATCAATAGAAGATATTTCAGGGAAGCAATACCCATCTTTATTGTTTTAATAATTTTACATGATATTTATGCGTGCTATTCTATTTTATCAAGTCGCGGAATCAACGAAGAATTTTACCATGAAATCATAACAGGTTATGGTACTCAGAAAATCAATTTAAGCTCAAAAATATTCTCGTATGTCGGTATTTTATCAAAACAATACATAATGTAATGATAGATTGGAATTTAAAAACTAATATTTTTTAAAAATATTTTATTTCACCTTCTTTATCTTTCAAATAATTTATTTATATGCAAATTATTTTATAGATGGATGCGTAATTGAAAAATTTCAACACGTCTTAATATTTATGAATCTCACTTCACACATGCCTGAACGGTAATTAATACACATTTCTTTAAATCTTCAATTAATTCCATGCATGTTAGTTTAAAAAAAAAACAAATTATGCTGAATAAAATCAATGATTCAAGTAGCTGAAAAATATGGTCCGAAATGAGATTCATTTCAACTTTGTTTTACATAATTATGTATTAGTACTACCTATTTAATAGCATATCTTAAAGAAATTCTATTAAATATTTCATAAATGAAGGTGAGCAAATAAATTTATTCTAGGGAGTCCTTGAATCCGTTTTAAATATTTTATTTCCATTATTTCAAACGACAACCCGGGATAAGATCGAGTCCGGCAGTAATACAAAAACAAAATTCAAACTACGAAATTACAATTTTTAACAATATTTTAAATAAATTACAGTTTCGGAAACAGTGATTATAGAATTAAAAAAATATTGAATAAATCATAATAGCGATAAAAACATTAGACTAATAGATAGTAAGACAGGAGACTGTAATAATAAATCCAGAATTTCCGTAAAAGTATCATGAGGTATCTGTTAAAAAATCTACCAGTTAAAAGTCAAATTTTTGTAAACTAAAGATTTGGTACAATTTGTGGTGCAGTATTATCTCATGATATCGCCAGTTGGAGGCAAAATTAATTACCCAAAATAAATGGCAGCAGTTCTTTTTAAAAACCAAATACTAATCCGATATGTGTGTAATGTGTCATATTCAATTTTTAAAAACAAACGATTTAATCTTAATGTGATATTTTTTTAAGATATTATCTGTCCAACTTATAAAGGCAGACGATTTAATCTAATGTGATACTTTATTTAAGATATTACCTATTCTACTTTTAGAAGGAGACGATTTAAACTATACCTTTTTCAATATTCTTTATTAAGATATATTTTTTTGGCAACACTAGATCATAGCTTTGATTTTAGATAATTTACTGGAAACGGATATGAAATTTAGTATTGAGTTTGGTTCCAAGAGGTTAAGACGAACGTTGATAAATGGTGCTTGTGTAAAATTGTGTATTTAATTTATATTTGAAAAGATGTCCGCAAATAAACGTGATGTCCTCAAACCAAGTCATTTTATATTAATAGTCTTCAATACAGTACAGTATGTAAGTCACTTTCATCGAGACGAAAACTTAAAAACCCATGAGTTATAAAACACTTTATAATGATTGAGCTTAAAATTTAATATTTATTTCTTTTCCTTTACTCCATCAATCAATGTCAAAGTATACCAAAGATGCCGTGAAGCCAACCTAAAAATACACATCTCACGTTTCAACAAATTGTTTTCTTACTTCCAATAAGCGAAGGTGGAACTAAAAAGGATATATTCTAAAACTTGCATAGCTAGGTAACAAATATACGAGAGAATAATAAATGAAAAATGGATGAAACAAAGTAAAGTTTGTAGAAAGACATTATTTATGAACTTCTATTTTTAGATGATGGAAAGTTTGCGAAAGTTTTAACTTGGGGGCTGTGGTGGCATTAAAAATTCATTTTAACGATATTCAAACGTTGTAACACAAATAACTTTTGAGGTAGACCGTTTTTATTCAATCATACTACACACCCACACATATATATATACATATTGTTATATATATATACAGAGAGGGAGAGAGAAAGTGGGATTTTTTTTGTTGTAATTTCTCGACATTTAAGGGGACTTAGTACCTTTGTACCTTCGAAAATTCGATTTTTCAAATGTGTTTTCAAAAAATAGGGTTGAATGTTAGGACTATTTTAAAGCCAACCGCGTCAAAATCCGACAATTATTACGCCCTGTGCAACAAAAAATGTAAATGTCTAAAGAGGCTTGTTCTATGTAATGCAATGTAAACAAACCTCTTTTTCTCAGTTTGTTATTTTCACACTTTCCCACAGGATTAATAAAATGTTTTCCGAGCAGAGCTTTAAAATTTTACATGAGTATTGTACTTGTAGATCTTTATTCTGTGAACCTCAATTTTGTTGATAGGATGATTATATTTTATTTTGTAACATGATACATGAAAAAAAAGTTATTAAATTCAAACTTGATAAATTTTAATTTTTCAATTTTTTTTAATGTAAGATAAATTTTAAATTTGAGGTTTACAGAATGAGGTCATTATTTAGCTTTAATTTGGTATAAGAATTATGGTTCTACTGTACCTCTTTCAAATGTTATCTTGTGGGAAACGTAAGGTAAGCTAATTTATTTTTTAAATTTTTGTACGCATATTTTATGTTGTATAAGAAGATATATTAATTTAATAGCAGAATTTGACTCAATATTTTAAACTATACACTTTATTACACAAACTGGCAAAGTTTCATATGGAAATGAGCAAACATTGTTGATTTATGAAGAATCGAAAAATGTGTGTGTGTGTGTGTGTGTTTGTCAAAATGTTCTACTTTTGATTTCGAAAGGTACTAAGTCCTCTTAATATATAAACGCAGATTAAATATTAACCAGACTTTTGAAAGTTATTTTCTTAAACATTATTTACCAAAATTACACCGATGCTATTTTTCCACTTATTTTATTTTAAGATCTATACATTTGGTTCAACGTATTAGTTTTTTTTTTATTCCTGTATTATAAAAAGAAGTTAGACATGAACGAAACCATTTGCACACAGATTCTCTTATTACTTCATTTGGATAAAAATGTTTCTTCTCCCAACACTTCTTTTGAGGGTTCCAAGCAAATGGTACTCTGAAGGTGGTAAATCCGAACTAAAGAAAGAACGTTCCAGTATTGTCCAGCAGAGAGTCTAACTTTTCTCATGCTACAACAGCTGTGTAGCATGTAAAAAGTTAGACATTCAGCATGTGTGGAGTACAGCATCCTTCTCGGATCGTATTGGAACGTCTTTTGCACCAATATGCTTCTTAAATCTTCTCCAAATGCTCGCAATATATTGCATTGATTGTACTTTGGCTATGAAAAAAAATGTAAAGGCAAACCTAAAAGAAAATATTGCAAGAGTGTTTCCGGCTGACATCCGAACTTTGCTTTTAGGAGAGCTGTTTCATTTTTGTGCTCTATTCCATACAAGACAGCTTTTTTCAGAGAGCTGACGATTAAATGAATGAGCATATAAAAATGAAACGATGTCAAATGATTATTTAAACTTTAAATAGCTTACAATGGTTGTAATGGCAAAATATATAAATATGGTCTGCCACTATTTCAAAAATTCTCATATCTGTTTAAATCATATTCTGTAAATAAAGTTCATTTATCTTTCTCTCTCTTTCTTTGTATATATATATATATACAGAGATACAGATATACAGATATATATATATATATAGTTGAAAGAAAAAAATGTAACTTCTAAATACTCAATAAGAAAACGCAGTATTAATACTTTTTAAGAAATCTCTTTTGCATTTCTTCATAATATTATAAAACATATTATTTTAAAACATAAAGTGTGTGTGATTTAAAGGAATATTAAATTCACATAAGCAGCATTTTGAAAGTAGAAGAACTTAATATAAGAGAAATATATGGATTCAAAAGAGGAGCCATTGATAAATATTAAATTTCTTCACACAAAGTTGCATTAGACGACAGAGATATATTTCGATTTGATTAAAGAATATTAGATACTAACGAACGTCATACAGTATTTAAATTAAGTACAGTATTTGTTGTCATCTAAAATGTTATTTTTATAATGGCAGATAATTTGAGCTGATATTGTAAAGAATTTTTACAATAGCATACAAGTATTACAACAGGATGCATTTAAATCAGAACAATTAAAAACCAGTCATTTGAAACGATGCTATAGTAATTGCTTGGATGTTTGCTTTACAAGCTGGAAATTGGAAAGCTAAATTCCACTATTAAGAACATTTGTAAGTCGATAACGTCTGTAATTACACTTTAAAGGATTAAAATTCTTGCAATGAGAAGAGTAAACAATATGTAAAAAAAATACGAAACAGTAATGTTTACTAGTAGTGAGTGAGAGAGCATTTATAATAAGGATAGTAATTCAAAAAATAGTTTGCTTACTTTTGAAATATTATTTACATTATTCTATTGTATGTATTTAAATAGCTGTTATTATTAATAAACATAATTGCACTTTTATTTCTTTTATACTTCAAATTTTACTTAAAGTTTTAGTTGAATTGTAAAATGTGCTCACAGAAGCCTGTATCATTTTTAAGCAGTAATTTAGTGTCCAATAATAAACAAAATATTTTTTGTGTAATATGAATCTATCAATAAGTGAGGGATATTAAAATATTATTGATTGCTAAATAGTCAGAGAGAGAAAGAGATATAATTAAGATAAAACAATTTCTTATAAATAAAAATGTATGCAATATTTTTGCTCTTTCAATTTATGAGTATATAGAAGATACGAAGGATATTCCGAAATTAAGTTTCTTCATTTTTTTTCACAAGGGAAATTTATTGCAGTAAAAATTAAACCATTTCTGCATACACAATTCCCCTTACACTATTTTTCGACATAGTCGCAAGTGATATTGAGACATTTGCCATTGAGTTTGATGAAACCCTTATGGTGAAACTCGGTGTCCTGCGATACGAGATATTACCGCACAGCCTGCCGCAGCTCTGTATAGTTTTGGATGGAACTTAGCACAATCAATACGCAGTTTTTTTTCCAAGTCTAACACCGTTATGCGCCTATCCGCTATCATTATGTTCGATAATCTAACAATGTTGTTTTCATTCGTGAATATGTAAAGACCCCCACTTCCGTCTTCATTCTGCCTTCCTTCACTGAACATGCAACTCCAGCGTCAAACTTGACGAAACATGAATTGTTCCCCTTATTCGGTCTGTAGGTATTCCTGAATGACTAGTCTCACGTGCTTATTCATCTAGATAACAACACTCACTTCCATTGACAACCACGTTGAATTCCTTGGGCACGCTGGCCTTCTGTTACTCTATTTTCTTCGACTCTCTGCATATGCACGAGGGCTATTGGCGACGGACCTCATAATTTTGAGCCTCGGTCAAGTGACGAGGATGACACCTGAACTGGCAACCCCTCTCCCAACTTTCACACCACACTAATGGGAGGACTTTGGGCCCCGAACAGATTTAACGTGCATCAGCCCCGGCTACACGGCGGATCTTTGGCGGCCAAAGATCGAACCCGCGACTGAAAGAAAACTGCCGGCTGCTAGTCCACGACCTTGACCACTAGGCTACCGCGGCCCTAACAATTCAATATATGAAAGATGTCAATTATATTTGTTCCACTTTTCCGTAGGATACGACGTTCTCCAACACGGGTATCGCCACTGGATACATACACTAAGTGCCAGTCATGAAAAATGAAAGTTCGACCGCAAGAAGAATCGTCAGCATGATACTGGCCAAGGAAAGTCAGAGTCAAACAACATACGTTTTCATCAAGAAGTCGATCATGGGCTGTCATGATCAAGCCGCATAAGTCTTCATCCAGAAACCAACTCCCAATGATGCCTTTCCATACCAACGGATTCGCAACAAGATGCTATCTGACCGTTCATCCGACTGTCCAGGAAGAACTTCCACAAAGATGTTCTTGTCAACCAAAAATGATTAAAGACAGAATATCAGGTTACGTTATTCTTTGTTATTCCAATTTTCCAAGACATCACGGTATATATATATATTTTTAAGGCAAGTCATTGGTTTTCACCTGAACTAAATTTTTTCAAAATTTTGTCAATCGCCAAGTGGGTGATCTTTCCTAATGAAAAGTGAAGAATTTAAACTTAAAACCTGATTTTCAAAATTTAAACGTTTGTTAAATTCTATCACTTGTTTACCCATTGACTTGTTATGTAAAAGTAACTGTCTTATTATGTATTGTATATAAATTGTTATAGTTATTTTATGTTTGTTTTTTGTTTCATTCATCAAGTCATTACATGCCTTCGAAAGAGATCACAGCTAATATTAACTAATACAAACCAGTTTACTTTTTATCTTTTTAGGGTCTCTTTTTCAAATCAAGTTTAGTTTATAAGATGCTTATATCAATATACACTGCTGGCCACACAAAATGCAACACCCTGAAGGAATCATGCAAACCTTGTGAAATTTACACCATGCGTTTGTGACGATGAGCTATGCAAATCATTAGCATTGCAGTGCAGACGCACATCACGGGCGACCGTAGCGCCACTCACAAGCGCTATATAAGGGGTGAACAGATTGGCGATTTGAAGTACGGCAATTGTTTTTTCGTGCATTTTTTTTTTTTACGTAAGCTGTTTACCTATGCCTCGTGGAAGACATAGAG
>BMAW01033610.1:17923-32784 GCA_019974015.1 Nephila pilipes | reverse complement strand
TTTTTTTTACGTAAGCTGTTTACCTATGCCTCGTGGAAGACATAGAGCGTCTTTTGACCAATTTTCTGAATTCGACCGAGGAAGAATAGTAGCCTATAGGGATTGCGGATTATCCTTCAGAGAAATCGGTCAACGTGTTGGACGAAACCAAGCAACTGTGATGCGGATCTGTGATCGCTGAATGCAGGAGGGACCGACGGACCAACGGGCCCGATCGCACCTACCTCGTTGCACCACTGCCCGTGATGACTGGCAGATTATGCGCATGGCAGTGATGGATCGTGCAGCCACATCACGAACCATAACACAACAGATTCAGTCTGCTAAGCATCATTCGGTGTCCTCTCGTTCAATTCAACGTCGTTTGCAGCAGAGTGGAATGTCTTCAAGGCGTCCATTACTTTGTTTACCCTTGACTCAAAACCACAGGCGTTTGCACCGCCAATGGTGCAATGAACGTTGGACATGGACAATGGAATGGAACGACATTGTGTTTATTTATGAATCCCGCTTCTGCCTGCAACATCACGATGGTCGGATTCGAGTTTGGAGACACCATGGGGAGAGGCTGCGGAACTGTTGCGTTATGCATCGCCACACTGTTCCTGCACCCGGTATCATGGTTTGGGGTGGTATTGGATTTCCCTCCCGTAACCCTCTAGTACGCATTACTGGTACACTGATCAGCCATCGCTACATCTCTGAGGTGTTGGAGTCCGTGGTCCTCCCATACCTTCAGCGCTTGCCATCAGCCAACTGGATAATGCGCAATCGCAAGCGGTACGCAATGTTCAAGAGTTTTTCTTTAACCATCAGATTGAATTGCTTCCTTGGCCTGCTTGTTTTCCCGATCTATCACCAATCGAAAACGTGTAGTCCATGCTTGCACAACAACTGGCCCGGGATACACCCCCCGCTGCTACACCACATCAACTTTAGCAATATGTGGAAGCCGCATGGACTGCTGTACCCCAAGGGTACATCCAAAGCCTCTTTGATTGTATGCCGAGGAGCGTGGCAGCGGTTATAACCAACAATGGCGGCTACTCTAACTACTGATTTTGTCAACATCCACACTTCACAAGAGGCTGTAATTTTAATCGTTTGATCTTTGTACAACATGTTATCTGCCAAATAAATTTCGCTGTGATATCTCTAGTCCTTCTGGGTGTTGCATTTCGTGTGGCCAGCTGTGTATTATGTAACTTAGATGTACTATATACTTGAGAAAATTTATATTCATGCAAGTGATGGTTTGTATTATTTTAAAATTATGGTGGTTTTTTTGTCTTATAGATATTAGCAAAATGTATTTTAGAGCTCAAGACCCTAATGTCTATCAAAAAGAGTGAACAGATAAAGACTTTATACACAATCAGAGGAAGTAAACTAAAAATCCCAGTTCACCAAAGGAGAGTATGATAAAAAATTAATAACTATTGCATGTAATGAAACTTTATTCTTGTTCTTTTTGTACTTGTCTTATTGTAAATTGTTGTTAGGAATGCACTGCTTGAGTTTTTTCCTTCAAACTGTTGTCCAAGAGCATATTATTGCATGAATGAAGAGTATTCCAAAGCTTTGTAAGGTCTTTAGATTTCTTTTTAGGTTTCATGTTACTACGCTGAGTTACTATGTTACTATGAATGAGTTTATTAACTGAGAAGAGTTTAATTAGTTAGATATATGCTCGTTAAAACAAAATTAAGGATAGTCGTATAGTTTAAAAATTATGAGGTAGTCAAAGGTAGAGTTACTCAATTGATACATCTATTGATTTTGGTATTTAAATTAATCCAAATTTTAACCGAAACCTCCTACTGGGATATTGAAACCAACGATAAACAACATTTCATTTCTGAGCAGGGTTTGTGACGTTGGGCTATCCACGATTTTCTCTTCACTAATCTTGGGGATTTTGTGATCATTTTTGTGTCTGTGAATTGCATAAAATTTTTACTTCTTTGAAACCAAAATGAGAAGTGATTGGGTAAATTAAATCAAGATAGAATTGAAGAGGAGTGATTTAGAGATAATGATATATAATTGAAATCAATTGAAAGAAAAATGAATGAATACAGAGAACTACTTGTTGAAAGACTTATAATTTGGTTTGAAGCTCTATAATTAGTTTATGGAATGAAACGAATTCTTTTTGAATTATTAATCTAAGAATAAGCTGTTCGTATGAAGTGATGGAATCCAATCGAGTGAAAAAGTAAGCTAAGAGTGTGTTAGTTTATTTCAATTTGGAACTGGTAGGTTATTTGTAATTTGGGAGAGAGAGAGACATTTATTAATAGTTCATTTTAATTTATTCTTACGCATCTTCAATTAAAGATCAATAATAACTGCTTGATATATTCATCTAAGCCAAGGATCATGAGCACAGTAATGGAGGGTAGTCGTCACAACTTGCTTTGAGAAAAAGGGTGCTTAAAATCTTAGATTATACATTAATAATCATGCTAGAATATTTTGCATATAACTTTTTGCTTATAAAAACTTTGAATTCTTAAATTTTTATTAAAGTTTGTAAGTATATCGAAGAAGTATGTTAAGAGAAATTTCAGAAATGTTATTTAGTTCAAAAACAGTAAATGGGCTGGAAAGAAAACCAACTTTTCAATGCTTATGAAATTCCAGTTTAATATAGAAATAGTATTTGGCTCGGAAACAACATAGGTTCTGATCTCGTGTGTTTTATTAACGTCACACCGAGGGTTATTGGCGACGGACCTAGTAATTTTGAACATCGGTCAAGTGACGAGCTCGAACCTCCTTCTCCTTACGTCCACACTACGCCCTCAGGAGGACTTTTGGCCTCGGCAGATTTAACGTGCATCAGCCCGGATTCTTGGTGAATCTTTTGTGACATGAAGACTCTGAGAGAGCGAGTGAATGTAAAGTTTATTGGTGCAAGAACCAGATGTGGCTATGCTGCGCCAAACAAGATTTAACTGTGGTCTCGGCGAGAAGAAATCGAAGAAAAGACAGAAATTGGTTGACAAGGAGGGTCGAAAATAGAGAAGGATCGCTAGGGTAACCCGGGGGTGCGTCATCCGTGTTTATCAAAGCCAGTAAACCCCATAGGAAAGAAAAAAGATCACTCTGGTACTTCGGGGTCCTGATGCCCGGACTTACCTAAAATTGGCTAGTCTCTGAGGTCCCCTGATCTAATTCCCAGACGCTGGGTACCCATTTTAGTCGCCTCTTACGACATACATGAGCTACATTGGGGCTATTGAGTCATTCCCGGTCACCACACGGGTCGCATCAAGGCTCTGACCCACGAATCAACGAAAAGCGCCGGCTGCGAGACCGCGACTATGACCACTAGATTACCACGACTACTTTAAAATAATGGAAATGTTTTCAATTTAAATGTATTACGATAGTCAAATATATTTCTAGAAACTATAATTTAATCAATTGCACGAACCATTAGTCACTATAATTTAATCAATCACGAACCATTAGTCAGGAAATGGGCATGTTTGTAGCACGCGCAGTATCAGCTCGTACTGTGCGATGGTGTTTGCATCAGCGTAGAATGTCAGCAAAGCCACCATTGTTTAGGCTTGCCTTGTCATGATTTAACGAAATGATTTAACGTGCCGAAATGATTTAACGTGCCGAAATGATTTAACGTGCATCAGCCCCGGGTATACGGCGGGTCTTTGGCAGCCAAGGATCAAACCCGCGACTGAACGAAAACCGCCGACCGCTAGGCTACCGCGGCCCTCAAGATTGGTTGATATGAGTTGAGTTGGCAATAGTGGCGATTATGTTACTGGATTTGCAAAGCAGTCGACTTATAATTAGCCTATCACGGGCTTAAAACTTGCTTCCAGCGAATAAGAGTGGTTTTGAAATGATAAAATCATTTGAATCTGAAACTTTTGATATGGTGTGATGTGAATATTAGAACAGTGAAACACCAACTTCAGAGATCAGAAACTTTAACGTTTTCTTTACTATGGTGGAAAAGGCTCCGTAACTTGGAGGTCATGGTCACGAACTTGCAACTGTCGTTATTACCGTCGAGTCAAAGGTTCACGCCCTGATGCCACAAAGAGCCGCTGTGCAAAAGAACTGATGCGCGTTGAATCTGTTGAGGCTCTTAATCTTCTCATGTGGCCGCGGTAGCCTAGTGGTCATGGTTTAGGATTCGTGGCTGGCGGTTTTCGTTCAGTCACTGGTTCGATCCTTGGCCGCTAAGGACTCGCCGTGTAGCCGGGGCTAAACCACGTTAAATGTGTCGGGGCTTAAAGTCCCCCCCCCCAATGGTGTGGGGTGGAAGTTGGGTGAGGGGGTGCCAGCTCGGGTGTCGTCCTCGTCTTGTGCGTTGCTGCCAGTATCAGAGGTTCCGACGTGCAAAGCTTACCTGCCTGGGCAATAGGTCTGTTCCAGATATGCTTCAAATATAATTCACAATATTATCTGCTTCAAGCACAATCTAGCTAAATTATCATTCTCTATAATTGACATAGCTCTCCACAATAGTAAAAACACAGCGCAATATTTTTGACAGCACCCCAAGAAATTAACCGGAATTGAACCTCTCAATATAAGTTTCCGCAAATGATTTGTAGTCTTGTTCGCGTTGTTTTGTCAAATCGCAGGTTCGAGTTCTGATGATACTAAGCACCGATCATATAGTGGGGCTAATGCACGCTAAATCTGGGGAGGCTCCAAATCCCTCCGTTAGGGATAGTCCTAGTCTAGCTTCCAAATACGATGATAATATGCAATCAATCTTTAAAACCCCGACCAAATAATACATCATGAAAGATAGTTCCTAATGTTGTACACCGAGGCACCCTAGTGATACTTTTCTTTTCCATTTCTTTGGTAAGCACGGATGACGTGCCTCCGGAATACTCTAGCGATCCTTCTCTATTTTCGACTCTCTTTCTTGTTCACCAATTTTCATCTTTTTTTCAATTTTTTTCACGTCCAGACCACAGTTACATCTTGTTTGGCGCAGCAGGGCCCCATCTGGCTCATGCGACCGCAAACATCTCTTTCACTCACTCACACAATGTTGTACAAGACTGTTTTCAAATCAAACCCGTAACGAACTCATGACTCTCCACGTACTAGATAATTCCTCTGCTATACTGACTGTTTAATCGATTTCTTGTACGCGAGCTACAAGTGAAATGAAGATCTTTGTTATGATCCAAAATCTATACTCTCTCGATGGTTTCTGGAAAAATTGTTGGATTGAGGTTTATTTGACTGCAATGTGAAATATGAGAAATGGCTCTATAGTTCAAACGAGCGCTATGTAGCATCAGGGGTTGGATTCTTCGCGTGAGCATGGGCACCTAGTGATCTTTTCCTTTCCCACGGGTTTATTTTCTTTGGTAAACACGGGTGACGCATCCCCACCATACACTAGAGATCATTCTCTCTTCCTTGTCAACCGATGATTATTTTCTCAAATGTCTAGGCCTTGTGTTTGCAAACACTGCACAATATTTTGGCACAGCCATACGGGTTCTTGTGCCATTAAAGTTCACTCACTCACTCGCTCGCTGAAGCAGAATTTTCAATGTTTGTACACATAGTCAACCTAGGGATCTTTTTCTCTCCCGAGAATGACAGAATAGTCCCACTGTAGCTCATGCAAGTCGTAAGAGGCGATTAAAACGGGTACCCTGCGTCTGAGGGTATAGCCGGGCACCCTGCCCCTGGGGATTGTATCACGGGACCTCAGGAACTTGTCTTCTTTAGGCAAGTACGGGCATCATGACCCTGAGGCACCCTAGTGATCTTTTTCTTTCCTATGAGGGCTTACTGTCTTTGGTAAACACGGGTGACGCACTCCAAGTATGCCCAAGCGCTCCTTCTCTATTTTCGACCCTCCTTATCAACCAATTTTTTTGTTGACACGGATGACGTTTTACCAATAACCTCTTTGGGAGTTGAGGTATTTCTTGAGGAAGAAATGTCATTCAATTTACATAAGTATTGATTGGGTGGATCCATTGTAATACCAGGATTAGCTAAGCAATGATGTTAATCGAGGTTCATATCAATCAATCTTCAACACGTAGAGTTTTCTGCACATGCGTGTTACTGTTCATAAAAATTTAGCCCACTATATAAAGATTTGTTATCAGTCTGCAGAATGTTTCGTTAGCACTTCTGAGTTAAATCCTCGGTTCGGAAATTTCAGTGGTTTTAAGCAGGTAAGCCTAGATTTGATTCAGGTCAAAGAAATTATTTAAGTACTGATCGCTAAAAACAACTGTTCAATATTCGCAAAACACCTACCTATTCGACTGCATTTGAAACAATGTTCAATGACATAAATGCTTTCGAAATAATTGAGATTAATTTTGGGTACAAAGTGGATTAAATGTTCAAAACGATATAATTATATCATTGTTTAAAATAAAATCGTTTGATGACCCAGGAAAATTATTTCTCTTTTGCCGTATGCTTATGTTTAAATTTGGACTCTTACTGGCTGACATTGATGCACAGAAGTATATTTCCAACGTAACACTATTGGTATTTATAGTCTTTCATTTTGTCCGTTAGTAAATTTTGTTCTCAACTCTAATATCCGTACGTCTATATAGGAGTTTTTTTTTAAACAAAACTTTAAAATTCCCAAATTTCTAAAATACTTAATCAAATCTGCTTCATGCTCCCAAACTAAACAACGGATACTTCCAAAAAGAATTGCCAAGTCTTCCGATATAGAATTATAAAAATATTAAATCGGACAATGCGGTAAAGGAGTTACTCATGCCTTTTTTGCATGCATATTGATAACTGAAAGAAAATTAATAGGAAATTAATCTAATTCTTTTATACAATGATTATAAATTTTTATTTCTCATGGTATACTTTAGTATACATACAAAGTCTGATAAAAAAAAAAATTCCCGAATTTGTGCAAGAGAAAAATATTTAAGCGATTTATAAAGTTCAAGAACTAATCCCCCCCTTGTAAACCGGATGCCATCTAATTTGAAATAATTCTACCAATGGTATTACCACTTTCAGAAACTCGTTTCTAAGTCTCTTTTGTGATATTCATAGCATACTTTGTTGTAGGTTTTTTTTATCGTTATTTGTATCTTAAAATCTTTATCCATTCGTCACTCAGTGACATGCCTTTTTCTGTAAATGCGCACATCACGTTGGTCTGAGGTACCCTTGTGATCGATTACAACCCAAGAGACTTGCTGTCTGTGGCAGACGGGGGAGGGGACGCACCTCTCGAGGTGCTTCTGTTTTCATATGCAGTTAATCTATTTTTACCTGACCCTTCTGGTGACCGGGAATGACAGAATAGTCCCACTGTAGCTCATGCCTGTCGTAAGAGGCGATTGAAACGGGTACTCTGAGGGTATAGCCGGGCATCCTGCCCCTGGGGATTGTATCACGGGACCTCAGAGACTTGTCTTCTTTAGGCTAGTACGGGCATCATGACCCCGAGGCACCCTAGTGATCTTTCTTTCCTGTGAGGGCTTGCTGTCTTTAGTAAACACGGATGACGCACTCCAAGTATGCCCTAGCGCTCCTTCTCAATTTTCGACCCTCCTTGTCAACCAATTTTTTTTATTTAATTTCTTCACGTCTAAAGCAGTTACGCCTTGTTTGGTACAGCACAGCCACTTCTGGCTCTTACACCATTAACCTTTAAATTCACTCGCACACACACACACTCTATTTTTACCTTTAATTTTTAACATCCGGTGCCTCGCTTTACAAACTCATCGTTGATACACCAATTTATGAAGCAAGTATTGACTGGGGATGAAAAGTGGATCAAAGTGTTGTGGAAAGAGGAATCAACCTTATTAAATAACTCTAAAATATTGTCTTCATTCGATGATTATGCTCGCTGCCTGGTGAGATGGGGGGGGGGAGAAATCCCGCATTATGGGTGTCTACCAAAAAAGGCGAGGAATTCAGAAATGTATTTCACTTGTCAAATGCATTAAAGCCCAATTCTTTTAACAACTCGACAAAAGCTGTTGGAGTTCGGCTGAGTCGAGTTATATCGACACTTAATTGTACCACGTTTAAGTTTTCTTTCGAATTCTGCAAGTAATTTCCGAAAAATCCAGTAGACTCTAAGTCTACAGTAGCTCTTAATACAAGTAACAACGCATTCAGTTGAATTTATCGAAAACAATCTCTAAATTATATGAAGGTTCGAATTTCGTTCTCGTATTTTCAGCTCGAGCTTAAAATGTAGACTCTTAGACGATATCCCGTAGTCTGGTACCACAGGCACGTTCATTTGAAGCCAAATCAGCCGTGTAGCCGGGGCTGATGCACGTTAAATCTGTTCGGCGCCCAAAGCCGTCTTGTTGGCGTGGTGTGGATGTTGGGAGAGGGGGGTGCCAGCTCGGGTGTCGTCCTCGTCACTTGACCATGGTTCAAAATTACGAGGTCCGTCGCCAATTGCCCTCGTGTTGCTTCTAGTGCGACGGTAAATTAAAAAAAAAAAAACTTAAACTTATTTCATTCTTAAAATATTATCAGTTCTTAAGACAAACACTTATTTGAAATGAGACTAATCTGTGTATTTCAATTTTATTTGTAGGAAGTTGAGCAAAAGGAAAATATGCTGTGGATGATTTCATTACTCACTATCTTGTTGAGTGTAGCATTTGTTGTCGTGCTCTTTCTCCTTACGAATAAAAGAAGGATTACTCCGGTTCAAAAGGTTTTAGCGGTATGCTGCGGAGGCTTGATTCTCGTTTTCGGCATCTACAACCTATTCTACGGTCTGGTTTCTATGAGCCGAAGTTCACTTCTGATTTGACAAAGTGAGCCACGATCGGAGATGGCATCCGACACCAGCTTTGATTCACGACATGTGTTCATTTTCAACCGGATGAGGATGGCTATAGTGTATTGCTCAATCATTGGATAACGATTTTGATATTGCGAAATCACTTTCTTTTTAGCCGTTTTGAAGTATCTTATAATTGTATTTAATTTTTAATAAATTTCTCTTAATACTCTGGTTCATATTATTTTTAAGCGCACAGTAGATGAAAAGTCAAGTAAAGAAACTTTTTCTCGTTTTTAATCCCTGATGTCATTTTCGCCTATTCCATTTGTATGATCTATAAAAACCTTGAAGTTTACGCCTTCATTTTAAATGACATAGATTGTTCGTTGCAAATTTCGATGTCTGATTTCTCATTGACGTTCATGCAGAAGATATCGCAGCTCTGACAACTTTGTTCGAAGCAAGTGAATTAAAAACGCAAAGGCAATTACGGAGTTTAAATTGACTGTTAAAGTCTCCAAACTATGATATGTCTTAGCCGTGAATATATTCACTTTATAACTCGGTAAAAGCAATAGAATGATGGTAATTTTCTGTGTATTATGGCCACGGTAGCCTAGTTGTCATGGCTTCGGATTCGCGGCCGACGGTTTTCGTTCAGTCGCGGGTTCGATCCTTGGACTCCAAAGACCCGCCGTGTAGCCGGGGCTGATGCACATTATATCCTTCGAATCCTCCCGTTGGCAGGGTTTGGAAGTTGGGAGAAAAGGTTGCCAGCAGAAGTGTCATTCTCGTCACTTGATCGTGATTTTTAATTACGAGGTCCGTTGTTAATTTGTGTTTCTTCCAGTGCGACGGGGCCGCGGTAGCCTAGTGGTCAAGGTCGTGTACTGGCGGTTATCGTTCAGTCGCGGGTTCGATCCTTGGCCGCCAAAGACCCGCCGTGTAGCCGGGGCTGATGCACGTTAAATCTGTTCGGGGCCCAAAGTCCCCCCGTTGGCGTGGTGTGGATGTTTGGAGAGGGGTTGCCAGTTCAGGTGTCATCCTCGTCACTTGACCGAGGTTCAAAATTATGAGGTCCGTCGCCAATAGCCCTCGTGTGGCGGGGGCCGCGGTAGCCTAGTGGTTAAGGTCGTGGATAGCGGCTGGCGGTTTTCGTTCAGTCGCGGGTTCGATCCTTGCCCACCAAAGACCCGCCGTGTAGCCGGAGCTGATGCACGTTAAAACTGTCGGGGCCCAAAGTCCTCCCATATGTGTGTTGTGGAAGTTAGGAGAGGGGTTGCCAGCTCGGGGGTCATCCTCGTCACTTGAGGGAGGTTCAAAATTACGAGGTCCGTCTCCAATAGCTCTAGTGTGACGTTAATAAAAACTAAATATGACACACAGAAGCATTTAATATTTATTGGCTATGCAGCATGACCTTGACCATAATTGCTTGAAATTTTTTTGGGGGGGGGTTGCTTTTGAAAAATTATTAAAATTACTGGAAATAAGTTTTTGAGAAAGAAAAGACCGATTGTACTTTAGAATCTATACCAGGACTTTTTAAAGATTTTGGATACGAAGTGATTCCGTGCACTAGCAGAGGAATACTTTGAATGATTGAGACTCCAAATGAAGTTCTTGGAGATTCGCGTACACTAAAGTATGATTTCAAGAGTTTTATGAAGACATAAACAATTGCGCGCATCTCAAGTACAATCCATAACCGTATAGTTATTGATATGAGACTTGATTCAAAAGTAATTTCTCTATGGACAAAACTTTTATTTTTTTTTAAAAGTTTAATAGTTTTAATCTAAGTTTCAAAGTTCTTGCTCAAATATCTTTCAGTTCTCGGATATCGTTGATGTGCTGAAGACAAAATGGCGATTTATGGAGAAATGCATTTAAATTAGCGAGACATCGTTGCACTCGATCCTGCGACTCTTAATAGGCAACACTTTTGTTGGCATGGTGTGGATGTTAGGAGAGGGGGGTGGGAAGGGTGCTCCCGAGTGTCCTTCCTGCCATGTCCCTTATTCTATTCATCATATTTTAATTGACTGTCCGGTGTTTGATCATCATCGCCGGACTTTTTTTCATTCATCTGTTTTAAATCTATCTGACTTGGTGGGGGAAAAACCCCACCATAATTTATTTGCTTTTTTACGACATATTGGTCTCTTACACCACATTTGATTTTTTAACTTTTTATCTTTTGTGTGTTATTTGTGTTTGTATTGTGTTTTTAAAGCTGCTACTTTTGAATAGATTTTAACAAGTGTTTGGCGCAGCATAGCCTACCTTGGCTCTTGCGCCATAAAACCTCGCATTCACTCACTCACTCACTAGGAGAGGGGGGTGCCAGCTCAGGTGTCGTCCTCATCACTTGACCATGGGTCAAAATTACGAGGTCCGTCGCCAATAGCCCTCGTGTTGCTTCTAGTGCGACGTTAATAAAAACTAAACTAAGGCAACACTTTTGTTTGGATAACAGATGCAATCTTACATTCAAACATTTTGTCGACAGTAGCCATATGAATTCTTCTCTGACGGGGTTCGTGTGGGGATTATATCAGGGGACTAGGTCCTGCGTAGCCGCAATAACGTGGAAAGGTATAGAAACTATGTCAAAAATTGACGGTGCAATCAGACTATATTCAGAGAATATAGTACCTTTGAAGGACAAGAAAAATTCTGAAAATCCTTTAACGAATAAGAAGATATACAATGCAAGAATTGCCTTTTGATCCAGTCTAGTATAAAGAAGTATGGAATCGTTCATATCTTTCTTTCCACTGAAGTTATTTATGCCACTGATTAGATGACCCGTGTGGTGACCGGGGATGACCGGAATAGTCCCACTGTAGCGCGTGCATGTAGTAAAAGGCGACTAAAATGGGTACCCAGCGTTTGGGGGTATAGCCGAGCATCCTGCCCCTGGAGATTATATCAGGGGACCTCAGGGACTTGCCTTCTTTAGGAAAGTATGGGCATTATGACCCCGAGGCACCTTGGTGGTCTTTTTCTTTCCCATGGGGTTTTCTGTCTTTAGTAAACACGGGTGACACACTCCCGGGATACCCTAGCGATCCTTCTCTATTTTCGACCCTCCTTCTTGTCAACTATTTTAACCTTTTCTTTCAACTTCACGTCTAGACTATAGTTTAATCTTGTTTAGTGCAGCATAGCCATATCTGGCTCTAGCGCCAATAATCTTTACATTCACTTACTCACTCACGCCACTGATTAGATCCTCATCAAAATATTAGTGAAGTGTCTCTAATGATCTACGGATTCCTTTTTATCATAAATAAATGCATACACGATGCTATTATCTATTTATCGTTAATGTGTTAATCTCATAAATTTCTATGGGAAGATTAATACATGCTATTATATTTTTAAGTGTGTTAAAGATATGAAGTATTTAAAGCTGTCGTATTGAGATCTTGAACATCATCCAGTTCTCTGGCATTTTCATCGGTTTTATGATTATTATTAACGTTATATGATTATATAATCATCAGTAAGTGTAATAAACTAGTCAAATAGTTCTATATTCCTATTAAATACATAAAAGAAGGACGATATACTTATTTATCTATCGAAGAATACCTTGAATCATTCTTAACTCGGTTAATCCTATTGTATGTTCAAATAATGAAGTCTTATTTTAAAAATCACTTATTTCGATTTCAATAGTTTTCGATTATATCCAATATTATTTATATTATTATGTAATATAAATCCTTTACTTTCAATATGAATGATAGGGCCGCGGTAGCCTAGTGGTCAAGGTCGTGGACTAGCGACCGGCGGTTTTCGATCCTTGGCCTCCAAAGACCCGCCGTGCAGCCGGAGCTGATGCACGTTAAATCTGTTCGAAGCCCAAAGTCCTCCCGTTGGCGTGGTGTAGCTGTTTGGAGAGAAGGGTGCGAGCTCAGGTGTCGTCCTCGTCCCTTGACCGTGGTTCAAAATTACGAAGTCCTTCGCCAATAGCCCTTGTGTTGCTTCTAGTGCGACGTTAATTAAAACTGAACTAAGCAAACAATATAAATGATTAATTATGATGATTCATCCCAATCAACAACATCTACTGTCTTTTTGTTATTCCCAATCTTTCTGCTGTTTCTTTTCACAATTCCGCTTCTCTGATATTCTATTATCTACAGTTCAGTTCACTATACTTCTTATCTTTATTAAATTTACCTAATCCCGTTTCATTTGGTTGATTAGGAGTTATAACTGAATACAATTCAAATTACCAAAACCTTTCTGATATTAGTGAAGGGAAAATCGTAAAAGGAGTACCGTAAATTGATCCAAACAACTAGTAGTTACGACTATGCCTAACGAAATCGAAGCGATTTCGATTGACATTTAAGCAAGCAAAATTTAGCTAATGAGGACATTTGAAATTAAATAGGTATCATTAGCGCCCTATTTCATGTTCCTTCACAGGAGAATGAGATAAACAGAAGGAATCGGAGACTTTGTCATAATGAGTGGGCTTAACCATAGTAATTGTGTATCGGAATAATCAAGCGCTAAGTCATCACAGCTAAGTAATAGCAAACTGAAACTAAACTGTAACTGTTGTTTAAATATTAACTGTAAAGAATAGCAATTAGAATATCACATTAGATCTTTTAAAGCAAATGGATAGTTTGATAATTATATATGCCTCATTTGCACTCAAGTACTACATAAACACCAATTAGCAATGGTTGATTTAGTTTCAGTGAATATTGTTTAATGGTTATTTATTGTGGAAAATAGTACATAATATTTCAAAGAATGCATATTCTTAAATATGGAATGAAATAATTCAAGTCACCGTTCACTACAGAATTAGAATTATCAAACAAAATTGTAGATCAAAAATTTTTTTTTCTAGTTTCCTTTAACAAAATATTATAATAGCAATCTTTATATTTTGATATTCATAAAATTCACATTATGGAAAATAGATTACGATTGTCATAAAATATTATTTCAAAAGTCATCTTTAGATAAATGGTCTTAACAAGTAAGAATTTTATGTCAAGAACATAATGCAGAATATAATTTTGACTTTTCATAGATATTATTAATATAATTTTTCAAAATTTGTACAAATGATTTTAAATATGTCAATTTCTATCCACTTTGAAAATTAATTTTAGATCCATTTAAATAAAATAATTTATCAAAACTAGATTATTATTATAAATTTTTCAAACATAAAATACTTCGATTAAACATTTAATTAATTAATTTTTCTAATTGAAGGAAAAACAATGACAATGTTCGACCTCAAGAGATTTTTTTTTTTCAATCTTAACTATCCAAAGGGAATCAACATTATTTTTCCAAAGTATCTTAATGTTATGCAATTTTGTTAATTTTGTTATTCACCAATCTGATAAGTATATAATAATTTTTAAATTACAATCGCAGTTAATAAAGTTCCTAATAAATTAAGGATTCATATTAAAAAGTTTCCGTAAGGTAGGCAATATGTGTTGATTTCACGATATACTATTGTTTCTAAGTGAAAAAATCTTGAATTCAGGTTATATTTATAAGACAAAATTATTAATTTACGTTTGCACAAAAATTAGAATTATATATATATAACACATCGATCAATAACTCCCAAGTCTAACATTGAAAACAACATTTTTTTTGCAAAAATTTTTTTTATTCATCAACATAACACCTTTTGTTAATCACCTTTTAGGGTGATACAATCGTTCCAACGCTTTTCCAAATCTTTTTTTTTTTTTTTTCGCAAGAAATCTTTTTTGTTGCGAGTAAATAGCGATAAACAGCTTTCTGAATCATCGACTCGTTGCTATTTTTGTTCCATCGAAAGCAATCGAGGCACCCACTTGTAAAAAACCTTTTTCATTTCACTTCAAAAAACCTTTTTCCTGGTCCGATCGACTTAAAATTTTGACACGTTTCAAGCAAAGGTTAGTACTCTAGAAAGACCTGGTTACTGGTTTACTACGAGCGCCATCTCTGGGTTAGTCTCGGGAGTTATTGATCGATGTGTTATATATATATAAACACGCACACACACTCATGTATATATATATATATACTGCAAATTAATTTC
>BMAW01033607.1:0-12083 GCA_019974015.1 Nephila pilipes | reverse complement strand
TATATATATATAATGCTGTAATATGCAGCTGTTATTGAAAATATTTCAAAATGTGTATCAAACAAAATAATTTTAGTTCCATTTCGAGAAAAATGATATGGTAATATAACTTACAATTTTCACACACAAACAAGATTGTTTTAAATAATTTCAAAACACCTTGGCGAAATTGTGAAAATCACATTTTGAGAAGATGAGTTTTGAAGTTTTCCTTACAGTAAAGTTGTTTATGAAATTTAATAGTAATAATTAGGTAAATAATTATAGAGTATTTGCATGAGGTTTGTTTTAAAGTACAAGGGTGGTTCAAAAAGTACTTGTATCATTAAGGTAAATTATTGTCACTATTGGTTGCTTCCACCTGTTAAACGGAGCCGAAACAAATTCGACACTGATTCATAAGTTGGTTTTGATTTGGTAGTCATTTGCTGTAAAGTCATAAATTGATTACTTCCGCGTCAAATGTTGATGTGATTTTGATTCGAGTTGTCACCGTCGATGAGTCATGGATTCATCGTTATGCACCGGAAATAAAGCAAGAATCAGAACTTTGTTCTTCTAATGAATCTGCTTCAAAAAAGTCGAAGATTGTATTATCGTCCAGAAAAATTAAGACGAAGAATTTTTTAGGTTCGAAAGACGCCACGATCACGAAAATGAATAACTGAGACTTAGACAGCTATCTAGTGAATCTGATGCTTACTAAAAACAAATCTTTTTCGATGCAATGGGCTCCGTCTCTTGAATTTTCTAAGGACTTATTGAGCGACCCTCGTATATTCAGGAAAAATCTATAGTTCAATATATGTAATATATATATATATATATATATCAATTTTTTTTATAGTCTTAGGAACGTGAGACTCACACTTGGCTGTTTTGAAGTTCCCTTATTTCGATAAATCTTTATTTAAATTTTCTTTTCCCAAAATTACTTAGTTCAGGAGAGCCACGCCCTTTCACTTTGCCAACCGACTCTACATCGCCCGACATTTTCAGGAACAGATTGACACAACATCCTCCCACGGTCCCAAATTAAAGTCTTCCCTAATCTTAGGTAAAGCTTCGCGCCTCGAAGGTTAAAATTCTTGGGAAAATGAACACAAATTCCGTCGAAAATCCGGGAATCATCCCCGGAACATCTTGTGTTTGTCAGTCACCGCTAATTGGATGCTTTAAAAGGTTCGAACTTCTTTCCGAGGAAGCACCAAAACAAGCGAACGGTGATAATTTGTGAGGGGCTTAGGGAGAGGAAGAGCGGTTCGGGTGTCCGCCAATCACAGGACGGTAAACAAGGGGGGAAGGTTGTCATGGTAACGGGATGTAGGTCACGGGGGAAAGTGGGTCACCTTTGGAGGGGGGAGAGAAAGACTTTCAATTCTTTACTGTCCCTCTCCGACGTGAGACAAATATTTTCAGTTTTATCCATAGTTCTTTGAGAGAGATCATCTATTGCACACACCATCTATTGCGCACGGTTAAAACAAAACATATTATATTTATGCATGAAGTCATGGATAAGTACACAAAAATATGAAATTTTTGCGTGCTTTACAAGTACATGGAACATTAATTTAAATGTTTCTAAAAAATTTCTGTCCTACTTGTATGAAAAAATTCCTTTTCATTCGGAATGGAAAGTTAGGAGTAGAACAATTGTATGAGAACATGTATACTTTATTAATTAAATATCTACTTTAGATTTCTTTTCATAAATCGGAGAGCATTTATTCTTTCTTTTTTTTTTTTTTAAATTACATTTTGTTTCTCGTTTAATAAAGAGTCATATATTGTCTTAGTACAGCATAAATTTTTTCTCTTAAGTAAACCGAAGTACCTGTCATTTATTAAACACAAATTTATCTGCGATCGCATTTTTGGCTCAATAGTCCAGATAAGCTATATCCCCCCTCTTTTATTTGTTTTAATATTTTCACCGTAATATAAATAAATTTACCCAAGATCAAACGAAAATACGTGTATAAGAATACCTTAGAAGAATCACTTACAAAATGTTTCAATTTTGATTGTGAAGTTATTTCATAAATCGATAGTAAAAATTGAAACATTTTGTAAGTGATTCTCTAAGGTATTCTTGTAAACGTATTTTCAAATTGTGATTTGATATTTTCTTAGACATCTTAATCAATTTTTTCGGGTTGCCTTTTTCTGACCGGATGCAGGGTCCGCTAACCAAGGCTATTTGATTCAATTTCCAAAAATCCTTCTTTCGCTGCTAATAAAATAATTGAATGACAATTTCAAAAATTTTAATCTTCATTGTTTCATTACATCTAGAAGCATTGCAAGCGCTGTTGGCGGAATGCACGAGGGGCCATAAGGGCTTAGAGCTACTCTCCTCCTCACACTTAGCATAGATTATTTAATCTAAATTCTTTTTTTACAAGGTAAGAAAACTCGATCAAACAGGAAAAATAATCGATTACATAATTTTGATATACGACCGTAAGTAAAATGTACTAAATATTTACCGAACAGGAGATATATAACACATCGATCAATAACTCCCGAGACTAACCCAGAGATGGCGCTCGTAGTAAACCAGTAACCAGGTCTTTCTAGAGTACTAACCTTTGCTTGAAACGTGTCAAAATTTTAAGTCGATCGGACCAGGAAAAAGATTTTTTGAAGTGAAGTGAAAAAGGTTTTTTCCAAGTGGGTGCCGCGATTGCTTTCGATGGAACAAAAACAGCAACGAATCGATGATTCAGAAAGCTGTTTATCGCTATTTACTCGCAACAAAAAAGATTATGGGAAAAAGGAAAAAGATTTGGAAAACGTTGGAACGATTGTATCACCTAAAGGTGATTAACAAAGGAATGTTGATGATAAAAATTTTCAAAAATGTTGTTTCTCAATTTTAGACTCGGGAGTTATTGATCGATGTTATAATAAACAAGAACAATTCATTAACAAAAAGAATTTGCCGGAAAAAATGACATGAGAAAACAGAAATCTGCGATACTAACGTGCAATTACTGCAACAAAGAAGAGTATTTGTTACAAAAGACATACAATCATATAAAGTACTTCGTAGGTGCACATGTTGAAACTATAGAGAACAAAGGGCGCTACGAGCCAAGTGAGACTCTCTAGATCAAAGTAAGATGAGATTCTGCTTACCTCGAAGATTGACAGAGGTAGAAAGTATTCAAATGACATAGCGAAAATATATTATACAGTGTTAATTATTTTGTGACACCCCAAGTGAACCAAATTAATGTTGTCAATCAAGTCTGTCTGTGAGTTTTGGATTTAATCGAGAACCAATTATAAAAGCTGCATCTTTAACAGGGAAGCCAAGTTTCCCTGCTTTTGAAATGCGAATTCTAGTTCACACACCATCAAAGACAGGACAGGGAAGAGACCATTGGATCGGCATCAAAACAGCTGAGAAAGGAGTCCGATTTCATCTAAGGTCGCAGATGAAAGACTTCAATTTCTAATGAACAGAAGGAATTTTAATAATAGAGGGGAGCTAGAACTTTTTGGCACTTTCAGATGGAGGGATACAAAATTATATTCATTGATTAGAGGACATACACACATCAGCATCTCCAACACAATTACAAAGCTCAGTTGCCTTTATTTTTATTTAAAACGATGTAAATAAGAATGAAGCAAGCCATATTTAAAAATTGTGTTGGAATAGTTTTATGCACCATCATGTTGATGAGTGATAGTAGTTTAATAGCGTAAGTTCCTGATGCTAATATAATGCGCCAAACAAGATAAAGCTAAGTGATGAAGACATTGGAAATTTTTCTTAAGATATTTAAAAAGTTCTATGCAAAGTTTTGCAAAGAACAGATTTAGCCACCTAGTTTAGTTTAGTTTTTATTAACGAGGGCTATTGATGACGGACCTCGTAATTTTGAACCTCGGTCAAGTGACGAGGACGACACCTGAGCTGGCACACCCCTCTTCTTACATTCACACCACACCACGGGAGGATTTAGGGCCCCGGAAGATTTAACATGCATCAGCCCCGGCTACACGGCGGGTCTTTAGCAACCAAAGCTCGAACCCGCGACTGAACGAAAACCGCCGGCCACGAATCCGAAACCATGACCATTAGGTTACCGCTCCCACATTTAGTCACCCAAGGTTAGCTTTGTTTTATAATTAAGCTTTGTTTTATAAAACTTTTCCAATATTAAAATTAAAGAAACGATAAATATTATTAAATTGAATATATTTAAGTTAATTATAATTAAAATTTAAGCAAACGGTAATTTTTTTATTAAATTGATATCATATAATATCAGCTACACGTAATTAAAATTAAAGCAAACGAGTTAAAAAAAATCGAATTTACATATTAAAAATTTGAAAAGTGATCTGGCATGCCAAAACGCCCTAACTAAAACAATACCCCTTGAGTGGATAAAAAGTGAGTGAGTGATAGTATTTTAATGGCGTAAGAGAGCCAAATGTGGCCATGTGTGTTGCTCAAAACAAGGTGTTACTCTGATCCAGGCGATTGGAAAATAGGAAAAAAAAGTGATCGATTAAGAGAGTCGAAAATAGAGAACGATCACTTCGGTATGCCGGAGGCACGTCACCCGTGTTTAGCAAAGACAGTAAACCCCATGGAAAGGAAAAAAATAAAACTAGGATGCCTTCGGAGTCATAATGCTTGTACCAACATTAAGAAAGTAAGCCCTTGAGGGCAACACCATTTTGATAATACATAACATATTATTACTTGTTTATGAAAAGAGGATTTTAAAAGTACAAACAAATGAATTTAACACGGAGGTGGTTGATTGTTTTACTTAGTCACATTTTTTAGTAATAACACAGGTGCAATGGTTGATATTGAGTAATATAAATACAGTCAAGTGACGAGGATAGTATCTGAGCTGCCCCCCCCCACTTCCCAAATTTCCATTCCCTACCATCGTTTGGATATTGAGCCAGGACAGATTTTAAGTGCTTCAATCCAGCTGAACGGCGGGTCTCAAGTGGAACCTGGACTCGAACTCACGATACAACGGAAACAGCGCCTTTCACGAATTTGTGACGATGATCAATCTGCTAACACTTCACAATCGTATAGATGAGATGATATATGTGCGAGGGCCATCCACTAAGTCTTCAGAAAATCCAAGAGATGGTACTCGTAGCATCGAAAAGGGTTTGTGTTTCTTAGCATCATGACTTACTGGATAGCTGTCGCAGTTACTGGTATTCGTGATCATGACGCCTTTTGCTCCTCAAGAATTCTCTATCACAACTTTTCCGGCCGATGATATCACCCACGCCTTCTCTGGGGCAGATTTACCGAAATCAACCCAATCGCTTTGATTGTTGCTTAGTTTCGGGTGTATAACGGTGAATTCAGGTCTCATCTAGGGTGACGACTCTACCATCCAAGAATTAAAGTTTGATTTAGCAGCAAATAACTACCAAATCAAAAGTAATTTATGAATCGATGCCAAATTTGTTTCGGCTCCGTTTAACAGATGACAGCACTCAGTGGTAACAACAATTTACCTTAATGATGCCACCTGTCTTCAAATACAAGTACTTTTTGAGCCCCCCTCGTTGATGTGACAAAGTCCGTCATCTCTGCTTGGTGTGGAAGTTTTTGAACACCAAAGAGCTTTTGACCTCGTCGACTTGACCGTGAATCAAGGGGCCGCGGTAGCCTAGTGGTCAAGGTCGTGGACTAGCGGGCATTTTTTTTGTTTTGTTCAGTCGCGGGTTCGATCCTTGGCCGCCAAAGACCCGCCGTGTAGCTGGGGCTGATGCACGTTAAATCTGTTCGGGGCCTAATGTTCTCCCGTTGGTGTGGTGTGGATGTTAGGAGAGAGGGGTGCCAGCTCAGGTGTCATCCTCGTCACTTGGCCGTGGTTCTATATTACGAGGTCCGTTGCCAATAGCCCTCGTTTTGCTTCTAGTGCGACGTTAATAAAAAACTAAACTGACCGTGGTTCAAAATGGCGGGGTGTGTTGGCTACGGTTAGCAGATCTTTTTATCGGATGGATATACATTGGAGGAACGTTCATTTACACTAAATCAGGCGCTCGTCGAATTCCCCTCCATCGGCGTGTTGTATCTGAGAGATGAAATTCGCACTTTAATTACATAAAATATTTCGTGGGACTTTTAAATGAAATATACAGAATTTTAATTCCAGGCAACAACTCCCCTACACCTTTACCTTTCCTCGCCTTTTTTGTTTTGGCTTTTTTAATTTATTTCTTCCAATGATATAATGTATGTTGTAAAACTTTCGAAGGTCAAAATACAATACATAAGATATTAATTACAACTACTAAATGAAAAGAAGTAAAAATGCAAAATAGAACATATAAAAATACTAAAAAACATTTCTGTGAAATACAACATTCAGTTACAAATTAAGAATATGTATACATAAAAATTCAAAATAAAATTGTACAAGACGATAATATAGAAATGGTAAAAATGCACTTATTTATTCGTCAGAATCATATTGAATTTTAGATTGTTTGATTGAATAATTTTTACACATCATAACAGCATGTTCCAAGCAATAATTTTCGTAACACTTGGTACAGGAATAGTGCGTCATTCTGCTTTTCTTAGTTAATTTTATAACAGAACACAATTTTTGCTATTTAAATTTTGCAAAATTATATTTTTCACAAAATATAATTTTTTGCGTGATTTTTAAGTCTTCTGGATTATTTAAATCTAAATATCTATTATTTGAAAGATTCCGAGCCTGAAAAACGATATGACAGGATAGCGTAATAGGGCTTGTGCGTGTGACAGGTACAGAGTTTCGAATGAATGACAAATGTGGGAGCTTCTTTTTCAGAAAAACAAGAATGACTATATTCCTGAGTGGAAAGTGACCCAAAAGGAAGATACTGTGAAAGTCAAGGTCTTCGCAAAAAGAAAAAAAAAAAAAGTTTCTGGGAGAAGAACAAACCTTTTTAGACTTGTATCTGAGAGATCATGAGTGCTCGATAGAGTGTTAAGCAAATCTTCTCTTATACAACGCTCACGAAACTTCAAAACCGCTCTACAAGGAAATTTCGTGATTCACTGTAATACACACATCAGTCCTCGTTATTCTTCATGAGCGCTTGCGATGCAACCCGGATTCGATCTGGGAAACACTGCTGTTCGAGTCCTCAGTGAATAATTTAATTTTAAGACAGCCGTGATTATGGGGCCAATATTTTTTTAGACTACGTAATACCTTAGTTCGGACTAAAATAACTATTCCATAAAATCGAACTTGGATTTCGTTCAGAAGAATGATAATGAGCTCTTTTGTCATTTAAAGAGAATTCCCTTTTGTAGGATACAATTACTGAACATACCTGTTTCTGTCAAAACATTTTATAATGTGTGTACGTATAAAAATAATTTATTTTCACACGGGAGAATGGTAATAGGATCGCATGGAATGGTGCTTGTTCCCTATTTAGTCTTGGGCTGGAGTCCTGATTACACTCAAGACCCTTCGTGTAGTGCAGCTGATACATGTTAAATTTGACATTCAGAGAATGACCTTCATTGAATCAGTACGGGAATCATGACCATTTAGTATTATAATGATTTTTTCATTTCCATGAAGTTAACTGTCTTTGGTAAACACGGGTGACGCGTCCCCAGGACACTTTGTCGATCCTTCGCTATTTTCTACTCTTAATCTTGTCAACAAATTTTTGTCTTTCTTTTCCCCCTATTTTTTTTTCAAATTCTAGATCACAGTGGCACCTTGTTAGACTCAGCATAGTTGCATCTCTTGCACCATTGCACAACACTATCACTCTCCTGTCGAGACTTTAAGTTCGAAAAAAATAAAACTAATGAGAACTCTTACTTAAGCAAATATTTTGAAATTTTGGGAAACATTCCGACCATTCATAAGCATTTGTGGTAGAGTGCGAGGTATGGTGGAGATTAATGGAACAAGAACCAGATATGGCTATGATGCGCCAAACCAGGTGTAGCTGTGATCCAGACGTTTGAAAAAATGGAAAAAAGAGGAAATGGTAAGCTAGAAGGAGGGTCAAAAATAGAGAAGGATTGCTTAGTTATCCCGGTGGCGCATCACGCGTGTTTACCAAGGAGAGCAAAACCTAGGGATAAGGAAAGAGATCACTAAGTGATAGCCGAATTCAACTGTAGAAGGTAAGCCCCTGAGGATGTGAAATGATGGATGCTGCTGCTTCCTCCTGACAACTCAGATGATCGATTATACAAGTTCAAATAAAGTCGATCATCTCTTGGCTTTGATCTAAAAATACGAGGGACATTCGCAGGAATCCATGGCGTATCTATAACGAGACTCAATTTATCGAATCAAGTGCCTCGAACAGAGATAGTGAATAATTGGTAATTTTCAAATGACACTTATTACATCTATCATAAACTCGTGAAAATTCCTATCACGCGGCTCGGAGGAGCATCAATTGTTAAGAAGTATTTCTAAATGCGGATGTGCGTATATTTTTATAATGGATTGATTCTTTTAAGGAATTATCTTTGTCAGATTCTTAAAATTAATGACCTAAATTCAGGATTATTTTTGAGGCAAAAAAATGCTCCCTTAGATAAACTATCTCACTTCCTATTCATGCATTCTGATTTCACAGAAAGCACCACATTTTATTACGCATTACTCATTTTTTATTATTAAATCTATTTTTATGCATTACATTTGTCGAGATTCCGAATTCTCTGAATTCGTTTAAGCTCTGAGAATTAGAGGCTAGTTCAGGTGTCATCACGGTCATTTACGAGGTCAGTCGGGAACATCCTTCCCATTCCATCTCAGTGCGATGTGAAAAAACAATCAGTAAAATTCAGTTTGAACTCTACTGACTGTTTATTGAAATCACATATGAGTCTTCTTCAGAGATGGCGAAGACTGTCTCATTGGCGGAAAAAGTTAGGGCGATGATTATATGGGATGAGAAGTTTGTAACGCTCGAGGACTTAGAAAAAGGAAAAGCAATTAAAGGACCGAATTACAGTCAATAACGCCTTTCCATTTCCCTAATATGTGTAATTTCTCAGGATGCCTTCTTATTCAAATACATAACATCTACTGTATCTGTTTATCTGTTTTTATCCTGGAGGATAAATCTTTATTTGCACGTAGTCTCTCTCCCTCCCCTCTTCCAGGGGAGAGTAGAGCAAGAAGTTTGAATAATTACACTCGAAAAAAAAGTAAAAACATTGGAAACATATTAAAACGTTTTTAAAATTTAAAAACACAGCATTAAGATATTTGCATTGTAGCTACATATATTTGTTTAAACTTAGATACAAATTTCGGACACATTTGTTACAAATATTGCTTTGATATAAAAATATGTTTCAAATTTTATTTCTCACTAATGGCAGTCTTCAGACAATAAAAGGTGGATATCCCTCGGGGTAACAGTTATCTATTAAAAAAAAAAAAACCCCTTTTGCCACATAATATTTTTGTAGTTCATTAGGTTCACGTCTGCGTAAATGAATATATATATATATATATATATATATATATATATATAGCATATATATATATATATATATATATATAGTATATACTTATATATGATATATACAACCAAAGAACATCTGTGTAATGAATATAATTATAACACATCGATCAATAACTCCTGACTAACCCAGAGATGGCGCTCTGTAGAAACCAGTAACCAGGTCTTCTAGAGTACTAACCTTTGCTTGAAACGTGTCAAAATTTTAAGTCGATCGACCGAAAAGGTTTTTAAGTGAAGTGAAAAGGTTTTTCCATAAAGCCGCGATTGCTTTCGATGGAACAAAACAGCAACGAGATCGATGATTCAGAAAGCCGTTTTATCGCTAATCAACCAAAAAAGATTTCTATGAAAAAGAAAAAGAAGAAAAATTTTTGGGGAAAAAGATTTGGAAAAGCGTTAACGATTGTACAACTCTGGGTGTAGCATAAGATGTTATGTGATGAATAAAAATTTTGAAAAATGTTATTGTTTTACAATTAGATCCGGAGTTATTGATCGATGTGTTATATATATATATATGTATATATATATATACATACAAACCAAAACATTCATGTATCGAATATATATATATTATATTATTACATACAAACCAAAAAACATTCATGTAAGTATACATATATATTACATATATATATATATATTAAATCAGAACATCTTGCGTAATGAATATATATATATATTATTATATTAGAGTTATATATATATATATATACATATATACATATACATACATATACATATACATATATTATATATATTATATATATATATATATATTTATATTCATTACGCAGATGTTTTGGTTGTGGATATTTTTGTGAAGTATAATTTTAATGTTTTGTTCATATATATGACAAAGTCAACGTATCAGTCAAATTCATACAGTAATATCTAAAGAACTACATATTTAAATAAATCAGTAAAAAAATAAAATTAAAATAACTCATATAAAAATTATTACAGTTAATTAACCGTACAGAATTTAAAAAATTTAAAAACAAAAACGAAAATCGATGAAGTAATTGAAAAGCTCAGTGAAGAAAGAAAAGCAAAATTTAGAATAATGGAAATAATAATATATACATACAGAGCGAGAGAGAGAAAATTTTGAAGAAAAATGATATATAGATTAATTAAATATATAACTGCCTAAATGCACAGAACTTGTTATTATTTTGGTATTGTTTACGACGAACACACTTTAATAAATCAAAACAAAACAAAACAAAACAGAGCTCTAGAAGAAACCCCCCTCCCCCAGCCTTCTTCCCAAATAATTTTTTTTTTTTTTAAAATTTGCTCCTCATAATTTCAAAATATATTTCCATATACTTAAAGCAATAAATATTAATCTTGTTTTTCACCTTCTTGGGGGCAGGTTCTTCTTAAGAATCCCCTGTTTCAACTGTACCTCGCCATTTTTTGCAAATAATGATGAATTCGTGTCTCATCGATGGTGACAATTCGATGCAAAATGTTGACTCATCGCGTTAACAATTAAAACTAACCTATGAATCATTGCCACATTTGATTGGGTGTCGTTGAACAGATGGTAGCACACACTGGAAACATAAACAATCCTTAGCAGCTCCATCCATCGTCAAAAAAGGTACTGTTTGAATCACCCTCGTCGCTCTTGAAAAATATGTTCTGAAACGTCGGAAGTTTATTTCTTGTTTAGGACTTTTTTTTAAAAAACATGATTATTTCATATACTACACGTTAAACTAACATTTTGAAACATCATATTCATATTTAATTTAGAGAACTGTGTTTTACATTACTTATTCTTACTTTTGAGACAATTCTTGAAGTCATTCTACTGATTCTTTTACATTGTAAAAAGTCGAATTTAATAGTGATTTCTGTGTGTTAAATTTATAACATCAAAATGTTAGTAAATGACATTTTCTCGCAATAAAACACCCATCAGAATTAATAAACAACATAAATTTTTAATTGTATCATATTCTTTTTTTTTTGTGTGTGACTTGAATTTTTATCATTCAAAATTTTGTGTCAAATTACGTGTTATCTTTATTGCTGGATTCTTTTTTCTCTCAGTTAAAACTTGAAGAAAAAATAAATGTATGCTATTTCCGTATAAAAAAGGTTCTAATACATAATTACTTCGTCGGGGTTATTTACTCATTATTATTAGTCGCAGAACCTTTAATCTTAGATCTGTTAATTTTATAATCATCATAGTTTTTGTCAACACTATTATTGAATTACTTCTATATTTACTCTTAGATTCTATTTCAAATCACCATAAAATGGCGCCCCTTTTAACGATGCGCCCTGGCTCCAGACACCAGAAGCCACCCACTCAGGACAACTTTGCAGATAGGACATCGAATCCATTACTGAGATTTAGGGAAAGGTAAGAGAGGTGGATTAACTTAGAGCCAACGCGATTGTCTTTCGAGCATGGGGTTGATCCACCTTTGGGGCACAAACGGAGAAGGATTTTAATGGGACTTCCCAGATTTCTACAGAATCTGGGCCTACAGGGAAAAAAATGAAGACGTTGCGACAACCACCGGAGACAATCT